>VZTY01013644.1:0-60633 GCA_013400935.1 Turnix velox
AGGGAAGGGAAAGGAAAGAAAAATTGCAGTGTTTGTACCAGAGAAACAAGTGATGGACATGGCTTCTATAGAAGCTCCTCCAGAGCTCCATGTTATGAAAAGGGTCAACATGTTGTCAGCTTGACCAGTAGGGTTAGTTTAGTTTGGTTTGTTGAGATGGTGTCATAAAGATCTAGAAAAAGACTTCTGAGCTGATGGTTATGTCCATTTTGGTCTTGTAATGTGCTTTCAACTCACCAGTCCAACTTCCAGCGTGGGTGCAATTATAGTGGTGCAATTACACTGCTTCTGCTCTGTGAATTAAACTCCTGTGGTGAAACAGAAGACCTCAGGCTGCAGGCAAATGAGAAAAAAAGAAAAGTATATGGTAAAAAAAACTAAACAAAAAAAACCCCTCTTCCAGATCCAGCTGTGCTGGTGAGAGGCACCACAAACCAGCCCATCACGTCTCCTCCTCCACTTTGGAAGAGTCCACAGGAGGAGGTTGGACAAGGTGCTTGGGTGAGCTCTTCTAAATTGCCACAGGCAAAAAAGCAGGAGAATTAGCTCAGCTAACACAATTTAGTAAGGATTTCAAGGAAAACCCAGTGCTCAGCTAGAGCAGCCTCCAGTGCCTGTCAAGATGGACTGAAAAAGTAGGAGGGTGACTGTTCCCTTGCCCTAGGGAGGCCTGGGGGAAACATCCATCCCCAATCTCCTTTTCCAGAAGGGTTGGTCTGATGTCAGACTCAGTGTCTGCTGCAAAAACAAATCTGGCTTTTGTCAAACCCATCATAGAATAGTTTGGGTTGGAAATCACTTTAAAGACCATCTAGTTCCAACCCACATAGATCAGGTTGCTCAGTGCCTTGTCCAGCCTGGCCTTAAACACCTTCAGAGAGGGGGAATCCACAGTCTCTCTAGGCAATGGGTTTCCTACATAGGTTGAGTTACTCTTTCATTAATACATCTTTCCCTTATCTTGAAACATCTTTTCTTATCAGCAATATTTATTCTCACTAGGCTTTGAGAGGAAATTCTCACCCATGTGTCAGAGCCACAGTTTTACACTGTAGTTTTTCCCAAGTGCACCTTAATCATTTCATAGAGTTCAAGAAATCTGTTAAGAAACATCTTGGTGCTCTTGAATCTCAGGCTGTGACAAAGCAAGAGGGAGAGACCATCATAGAGGAGGTATTCGGAAATCCAGGGATCTGAAAAACTTGACCAAGACTGATAAATGACAGGAAGATGCACTCAAGGTCTTTACAGCCCTCATAACTCAGAGTTTCACCAAGTTCAGACCTTTATTTTCATTACCCCTCTCTAAAAGTGGCATGATGTTGACTTGACAGATAAAAGTCTGAGGTTTTGTCACTTCTTCAATGAAATAAGAAGTTTCTACACAAGCAAATAAATGAAGTCAAGGCAGAGGTCATCCACATTGTCACACTCAGGGATGAAACTCGGTGCAGTCCCCAGGAAAGCCAAGACCAGGTCTCCCAGGTCATTATTAAATCTGCAGAGATGAAAATGCATCCTGAGAGCTGTATCCCAGTGGATACAGAGGGAAAACAAGATTGTTTCAGCTCCCAAGCACCTCCAGAGCATCTTGGCTTTCCCAATCAGTGTCTGGATGTTTAAGACATCCCACCTCAGACAAGACAGAGGCTGTGATTAGCAATCACAGACATATATTTCCATTCTTGGCTACATTCCATTTTATTTAAAAGAGGAAAAAATGCACCAAGAAGACATAAAAAGAAACATTGGTCTCTCAAAGAAGTCTTTAAATGGCCTGAAGGTCCCAATTGTGTGACACAGCTATTTTTAAAAGATGGATGGGAAAAAAAAAAAGGCGATCCAAAAGATAACCACAAGGATGATTCATAGACATGAGAAAACTCTTTGCAGCACTTAAGAACTGAATCTGTTCAGTTAAAGAAGGGAAAATTAAAGGAGGTTTGACCAAACTGTGTAAGTGTCCCAGGGAGAAGTAATCTTGGGTACTGGTGGGGTTCAGCAGATGGGTAGAAAAGAAGGGGTGGAAAATAAAGCTGGATGAATTCAAACCTAGAAATCAGGAAGAAATAAGGGGAGTGGAAATAAGGAGGTGAGAAGCAGAGACCAACCTCATCCACCCCAGACATTGAACTGGTACCTCCATTGCACCAGCTCTGCCTTCAGCTCATGGAAGAAACATCAAAGCAAGGAGATGGAACTTTTCTGGAATATTAAGAATATTTTCATGGTTACTGGGCTATAAATATAATTCTGTATTTAAGTCCCCCTTTCCAAGGGAAGCTTCTGCCTCTTCAAATTGTTATATGGGTGTCATCACTACAGCATCTAAGCCTCTACTTCTAAAAGCAATTCACCATGAGGTGAAGCAGCTTCATCCCTGGTCATGAGGAACACCTAGAGCAGGATGCAAACTGTGCCAGGGCAGTGTGGCTCATGCTACAACAACAAGGGCATGGAGCAATAAGATGAGGGGTGATGGTTTTCAACTGGAGCAGGGCAGGGTTAGATGAGACATTAGGAAGAAATTCTTCCCCTTGAGAATGGTGAGACATGGGCACAAGGTGCTCAGGGAGGTGGTGGAGGCCCCATCCCTGGAGATACTGAAGGCTTGATGAGACTCTGAGCAACCTGATCTAGTGCAGGATGTCACTTCTCCCTGAAGGGAAGTTGGACTAGGTGACCATTGAAGTTTCCTTCCAAGTCTATGATTCTATGAACACAAACCTGGCTGTTTAATCACTGCAGGTAGCCTGCATTCCTATTTTATGCCTTTCAAGAGAAAGCAGGTCAGTTCTGTTTCATGCTGCAGAGATTGTCTACAAAACAAACTACCTGGTGGTGAACAGTGAGCACATTCAGCACAGCAGTGTCACCAGGGACTTCTATGTCCTTTTCCTGAGGAGAAGCACTGTAAACCAGTTCCAGTAGTCAAGATATGAACAAATCCCAATTAACCCAGTGACAACCAGTAAAGCCTTGGCTTTCTCCTGCCACCAGAGAAGCACAAGGACAGTATTTATCACTGACATGTGCCAGCAGCACTACTTCTGCCCACTGACCCATGAAGACTTCCAGAAGTAATATGGAAAATGGGGTGATGGCCACTGCTTGGTGTCACCTTCAAGGCTGGCTAATACAAGCACTGCTAAATCCTTGCTGAGACAAATTTTTTCCAGTCCCTCAAAGGGCACATAAATATGCACACTCACACACACTCACTGCTGCCCTTCTCACTCTGCCTACTGGATGTGTCACAAGGACATCCATCAGAAATAGTGTAGCCAGCACAGGGATACCTTGTGCTCAGCACTAATGAGTGCCCACCCCAAATAATGTGTTCAGATTTGGTCTCCTCACTACAAGAGAGACACCAAGGTGCTGGAGAGAGTCCAGAGAAGGGCAACGAAGCCAGTGAAGGGTCTGCAGCACAAGTCTTGCAAGGAGAGGCTTAGGGAGCTGGGGTTGTACAGGCTGGAGAAAAGGAGGTTGATGGGAGACCTTCTTGCTGTCTACAACTACCTGAGAGAAGGTTGTGGGGAGGTGATGTTTAGTCTCTTCTCCCAAGTAACAGGCAATAGGACAAGAGGAAAGAACCTCAAGCTGCTATTAGGAAAAAAATTCTACATCAAAAGGGTTTTAATCACTGGAACAGGCTGCCCAGGGAAGTGTTGAGGTATCATTCCTGGAGGTGTTTAAAAGATGGGTAGACATGGTGCTGAGGGATATAGTCTAGTGGTGGACTTGGCAGTAATGGTTGGATTTGGTGATCTTAAAGGTTTCTTCCAACCCAAACAATTATAGGATTCTGCAAGAGAAAAAGACACACCTTGGTCCAAAAAAGAAACATCCATGTCTCTGAAAAACAAGCACCAGGTTTGATACAAGAAGCCCTGCAATTATAATATGTTCTGAAGAAACCAGTTTAAATGAAATAGAAACAGTTCCTGGGTTCAGACAAGCCAAAATCAGCACATTTCTCTAGTCTGGGCATCCAGAGTCTGTCACTGCTGTTTTCAACACCTCATCCTCAGCCAACTTCTTTTTTATTCCTTGCATTTCCCCCCTGTTCCATTTTCTGGCTGAGTTTGGTTTCAGGATTCAAGTATCATCATGTAGCTCTAAGGGCACTTCACTTTTACACAGAGCAGCTTCAAACACCACAGAGCAGGCTTGAAATCAGCCAAGAAGGGCTGTTATTCCCTTATCAAGACAAAAAAAATCTCTGAACAGGGAAAAAAAGGGAAAAATGCAGCATGTTGGCACCCAAAATATAAGAGAGACACCACTGGGTATTTTCTTCTGGATGCTGAGAAGAACATCAAGTAGGAAATTCTCTTTCAAAGGTCCAGAAGGTTTTCATATTAAAGCATTTGAGCTTTACAGGCTTTAATTAATATTCTTACAGTTAAAGACTGTGAAGATGCAGGATAAAATGGTTTCTTACCCTTCAACCCCAGTAGTGGCTTTTCATGGACACTTCTTGGAGGCAAAGGGTTCCTGCACTGGTGTAAGACTGACTTGATCCCACTGCTAATCTCATCCATCACTGACTGGAGTTTTGCAAGGACAGGTATCAAGTGCAAGAGATTTGGAGCCCCTAATCCTTGTAAATCCTCTCAGTTCCCCTCCTTGTACACCATTTAGAAAAAATAAACCTGTTGGATCCACAGGGTGGAGATGGAAAAAAAAATAAAGGAGATGAAAAGCAAAGGGAATATTAACTGCTGCAAAGGGATAGGATTAGTGGCACAAAGGAGGGTGATAAGATCTAGTCCATCTCTACTGGCACTGAGGAGAACATCAGCCTTTCAGTACTTAAAAGGGGTTTGTAGGTAAGATGGGTGCATACTTTTTAATAGGGCCTGTAGCAATAGGACAAGGGGTAATGGTTTTAACTAAAAAAAGGAGATATTTAGGATAGAGAGAAGAAAATTAGAGGAGTGAAACGTTGGCACAGGTTGCCCAGAGAGGTGCTAGATGCCCCACCTCTGGGAACATTCAAGTTCTGACTGGACAAGGCTCTGAACAACCTGATCTGCTTAAAGATGTCCCTGCTCATGGCAGAGAGGTTGAACTGGGTGATTCAAAGATCCTTTCCAACCCAAACCATTCTATGATTCTATGATAAATGTTATCAGCTGCAAGACATAGTTCCTGTTGGGTGTTCATGTACCACTGGGTCTTCTTGGCTGGTGATGTGACCTCCTGATGCTTGTGAAGACATGACTTAGTGTTATCCATCCCACCACAGCTGACTGAAGACAAGAAGAGTAAAGCAGCACTGAGATTTTTTGCTTATTCTGAGTTAGTTTGTGGGGTTTTTTGGCCCTTCCCATTCCCATCAAATTCTGAGTTTATCCACATCACTCCTTAAGAGATCTAAACTGAGGAAACCTTTGCCCCGAAGATCAGGCTGCTGTGGTCCTGTTCAGTTCATCTCACTTTATGGTGCTTCCCACCTCTTCCCACTCTCATTCCCTGTCTCTGTCAGCAGTGCTGGGAAGAAAACCTGCAGAGCTTCATCTCTTTGCTTCTTTTCCCCTTCTATCCCAGTAAATCCCCCACCAAAAGCCTGACTTTAATGTCCTCCCCATCAGATGTTTCCCCCTCTTCACAACCAGGGGACAAGCAACAGCTCCCCCTTCCCATCTACCTGGAAGAGGTTGCCCAGAGAGGTTGTGGATGCCCCCTCAATCCCTGGAGGAGTTTAAGGCCAGGATGGATGAAGCTTTGAGCAACCTGGTCTAGTGGGAAGTATCCCTGCTCATGGCAGGAGGGTTGGAACTAGATGATTTTGAAGGTCCCTTCCAACCCAAACCATTCTATGTTTCTATGTTTCTATTTACCCCACTTTAACACAGAGGCATCATCACCCTCACCATTTAGTTTTTCATTTATTCAAGCACAAACATTTCCTTTGTGAGAAATTTAAATACTTTTCTGATTTTTTTTTCCCCCAGTTTGAAACTCTTCAGTCTGTGCCTGTTCTGCTTCCTCCATCACCACCTAATGGCTTGTAGGAAAACAGCATCCAGATCCTGCTGCATTCTGGAATTCAACACACAGGGTGTTGGAAAATCATCTTTTTTGGTTCAGCAGGGATTTTTGGTGCCAGGAGGTATTTAGTACTCCAAGAAAATCCTTTAATGAGACACTTGAGGGCAAGTTGAACACCAAGAAGTCTGTCTAGGATAGCAATGAAGCCTTAATCAAGAAGAGACAAGGTGGGTTTTCTCCCCAGAGAGGAGAATCATAGAATCATAGAATGGTTTGGGGTGGAAGGGACCTTAAAGATCATCGAGTTCCAACCCCCTCTGCCATAGGCAGGGACACCTCCCACTACACCAGGTTGCTCAGTGCCTCATCCAGCCTGGCCTTAAACACCTCCAGAGATTGAACTTCTGTGAGCAACCTCTTTCAGTGTCTCACCACCCTCACAGCCAAGAACTTCTTTCTCATATCCAGCTTAGATCTCCCCTCTTCCAGTTTGTATCCATTACTCCTACTCCTGCCATCCTGGACCCTATTCAAAAGTCCTACCCTTGCATTTCTATAGCTCCCTTCAGATACTGAGAAGGTACTATGATAAGCCTTCCCTTTTCCAGGCTGAACAAGCCCAAATTCTTCAGCCTGTCCTCATTAGGGACGTGCTTCAGCCCTCAGATCATCTTTGTGGCCTCCTCTGGACTTTCTCCAACAGCTCAATGTCCTTCTTATGTTGAGGACTCCAGAACTGGACACAACACTCCAGTGTAATACTTCTGTTATTGATAAATACAAAGGCAGAAGTTGCTTTGGTTCTTTATTCCCCTCAAAACACCCTCAAATTAAGAATTCATCCTTTTAACAATGAAAGTGAAGCTTAATTCAGGAGTGACCCACCTGCTTTGCCAAAAAATCATACAGCAAAGCAATGGACAGACAAGGCACTCTTGGACTCCCTCTAACCCCACATAACCACCCTCTTTGCCCAGAAAAGTGGATATTTATCTCCCTGTTAGGGATTGTTGCCTATGTAAGGACAGCCAGCAGCTGCCTGGGCAGCAACACTCTGCTCCTTAGCTTCTGTGAAGAGAAACCATCCTCTGGCAGGCACAAGGAGAGCTGATGGGCAGCTCAGACTTGCTCTTTTGAGAGGTAACAAAACATTATCTTCCTCCTCACCATGAACAGCAGCTAATTAGAGCATCTCCCCTCCAGAGATCGTCCAGGCTTAAGCATTTCCCTGGATTAGAAACAACAGAAAAATCACTTGGCACTGACAGGCAGAATAAAAAGGGGGCCCTGACATGTCTGCCAGAGCTGAAAGCCACTGGCAGTGCAAGTTAAAAATCAGGCTGTGTGGCACATCAAGGATGTCTTGTCCCCTGAAGGGTGAAACACAGGGAGGGAACTTACTTTGCTACAGCTAAGGCTTATCCCAGGCCCCAAAAGAGGAGAATCATCCATCCTCAAGAGCCCAACTCCATTATACATGGGCAAAGGGAATGCAGTGTCCTGTTCCCTGTGCCCTTCAGCTCCAGTCAGATGTGACCTCAGAGGTGCTGGATGGGAAATGGAAGGAAAGAGTGATGAGAAGGAATTAAAGAATTAAGTTTGGGAACACAATATTAGGGTACAGGAATTTTGGGGAGAAGAATCATAAAAACATAGAATGGTTTGGGTTGGAAAGGACCTCAAAGATCATCTTGCCATGGGCAGAGACACCTCCTTTCCAGATCAACTAAGCTCACTGTTTCTTTTTAATACAGAAGTCTCCCTCCTGGGTTTTCACCCACACTCATGGTTCACACACTTCCACACACTTCTCACACATGGCCACCTACATACCAGCTCCAGTAAGCAACAAGCAGAAACTCATAGAATCATAGAATAGTTTGGGGTGGAAGGGACCTTAAGGATCATCAATTTCCAACCCCCCTGCCATAGGCAGGGACATCTCCCACTACATCAGGCTGCTCAGTGCCTTGTCCAGCCTGGTCTTGAACACCTCCAGAGAGGGGGCATCCACAACCTCTCTGGGCAACCTGTTCCAGTGCTTCACCACCCTCACTGTAAAGAATTTCTTTCTTATGTCAAGTCTAAATCTACCCCCCTCCAATTTACATCTGTTGTTTCTGGTCCTCCCATCCGATATCATATTAAAAATTCCTTCCCCTGCCTTTCTGTAGGACCCCCTCAGGTGCTGATAAGTTGCTATGAGGTCCCCTCTGAGCCTTCTCTTCTCCAAATGGACATGGACAAATGAATGCCCAAGAACCCTCATGTTTCACCCAAGAAACATGAAGCTGCTGAGTCCACCTCTTTTGCCAATTTCCCAGTTTGATAATATCACTCTCATTTAGCTTTCTCTGCCAAGTCCTCATCCATTAGCTCATTTAATTGCAGCATTTCTGAATCAATGTGAGTTCATTGATTCCTAAGGAGCCACTCTGGATTTACACTGGTCAAGGAGACCGGAACCAGTTGGCAGCTTTGTTAAATGTTCTTCCCTCAAATCAATACTTAATAGATGAGAAGGATCCTCAAGACCATATTCAATTTCTCCAGAAGGGAAGATGCTTCATCACAGCATGACTGTCTGCTCTGTTTCCTATACCCAATTTGCAGTCTTTTAAAATTATACTAGATATAACTTAACATGAAGACAAAGTAGAGAGTTCATGGGAAAGACAATGCAACAGTGCTCTTGGCAAATCTCTCTTTGGGAAGATAAATGGATTTCATCACTATTTTTAAAGGATTCATCCAAGTTTTAGTGGCAACAGTTGTAGTTCAAAAGAAAATCAAATTTATTTAAAGGGAACATGGTAGTGGACAACTAGCTGTAAGTTGAGCAGGGGAGGTTGGACCAGGTGACCTCCAGAGGTCTTTTCCAACCTCAACCATTCTGTGGCATCTCTCAGTACAAATACAAAGAAGCAAAGACTCACCAGCAGATCCATCCTCTCACTGCTGCCACCTCACAAACACGTGTCAATCTTTCAGTACTTGCTTTTTTCCTAAAGTTTCATATCTTGAAATTGTGCAGGAACTGAAGTGGATGTGGAAACAAGTAGGTGCCATCCATTGAAGCCTTCTCCACCCTTCTGTGATTTCTCTTTGGGACAGTTAATGGTATGAAGAGTCCTTCCACTGCTGCCCAGTCCTCCCATCCAAACCAGAATGCAGCTGTCTCAAGGGATTTGGAATAAAACGGTAACTTGACCCTAGAAAAACAACCCCCCAAAATAAGGACAAACAGCAGCAATGAGCTCTGCTTACAGAGGACTAACTACAACTGGGCTGGGCTGGCCATAGTGATGGATTAAATTAAAAATCTCAGTATTAAAAAGGAAACCAGTTGAATGAAACAGCCCCAGTCAGCAGATCCCAGATGTCCCATAAGGTGTGGAAGGTTGGTGATATATTTAGAGTGCTGGTGAGAAAGCATTTTATTTTGAGGGAGATGTATTTTGTATGGTTGAGGCACCATCCCTGTGAGAATTTAAGAGGTGGGCAGATATAGAGTGTAGAGATATGGTTTAGGGATAGTTCTTGTCAGAGTTATGTTGATGGTTGGACTCAATGATCTGAAAGGTTCCTTCCAACCTGTGATTCTATGACTTATCTCAACCAGACAAGAGTTTGGCTTGGCACATTAGCCTGGCCTTCCATCCACACACCTGTCATGAACACAGGCAGTGGAAAAACAGAGCATCTTCACCCACAAGGACCTTTCACAGTTGGCTTTGCAGCTTGGCATGGGGACAGTCAGCTTGGCTTCACTCAGAGCAAATGTTCCAGGAGATGATGGGGCTAAAAGTATGAGTTATTCTGGGAAATTCATGCAAGTTTTGGCTGTGGTCCTAAAGAAAGGAAGAAATGCAGGGCAATAGATTTAATAAGGAAAGGAGAAAAGTTTCACAGAACAAAGGTCAGATTCAAACAGAGATGCAGGTGGGTTTTTCTAGATGAAGCACAACCAACTGGGAGGGATGGACTGAGAAAAGGTTTGTCCAACCACCTACATTCCTGCCACCAGCCCTGGAGTATCACCTGATCTTGATCCCTAAAAACACCATAATCCTCCAAGATACCAGATGAAGACACAGGTCTCTGGGGACAACACACCACAGCCTGTTGTCTCTGGGTGTGAAGCCTCTCTGCAATGACAAAGTGATGGTGCTACATCTGAATGACCTTGGTGTGGAGCTGCTGATGGGAAAGTCTCAACAGAGAGGCTTCATCTGTCACAGCCCATTGCAAAGCTGGTCCTTTCATCTGAATTCTTCACTTACTGCAGGTGTAAAGCCCAGCAGACCCATCACTGTAACTTGGTGTCACTCTTAAACCTACTGAGAATTTTTAACTTAGAGGAGAAGAGAGGACCTGAGCTACAACAGATATAGACAAGTGGAAGGGTCCCTTCCACCCCAACACATCCTACAGTCCCTTGTCCTGGACGGACAAACACCATACAGACCACTAGGCAGATGAAAAATGAGGAATATCTTTTTAAAATCCCCTTTTAAGTTATTTTAATTGGCCCAGGTAAAATATCCACAATAACACAGGAGAAGATTCCTGCCTTGCAAGAGGAATGGAGAGGACATTGCAGCAAACTTATTCCTGCTGTGATCTTCATGAGCCAGAGCATCAATCAGATCACCTCAGTGTCCAGAATTCCACCAAGAACAGAGCACCTGAGGGTTGCAAAAGGTTTTGAGGACACAGCACCCCACTTGGAGTTTGAAATGATCCATCCCATTAAAAAAGGAGCAGCAGTTCCAGCTTAAATTGCCTCTTTTCCCCCTGACATAGAAGATCTAGGATTTCTGTAGAAATCTTCTCTTGGTGGTTTCTTTCAGAGGCCAAACTTCAAGAAAAAAGAGGCAAGTTAAGTTCTGATACACAGAGCTCAAACCATTTGCCTAAATAAATCTAATGATATCTAATGTTGGGCTATCTGAGATGTCCACAGAGAAGTGACAGAGGACAACCAAGAACACCACCTAGAGGAGATCCAAATCCTCCTGAGCTGACAGTGTGGGACCAAATAAGAAGCCCTGTGAAATGAAGCACTGCTATGCAGACAAATGATTCTCAGTTTGCCTCAAATTAGGGAAAACAAACATTTAAAGACAGAAATTTACTTAGCTCTTTACCAGAAGCACATTAATATTCAGATGTTTATCACATCACTTATGCCACAAATCATTTCAAGTGCTTCTTATAGAGGCTTTGTAGAAATCTCTTTGCAGGAGAAAAGCAGCAATTACATGAAGCTCTCTTCAAGTAATTCAAACCATTATCCCCAGTTCCAGTGTTTGCTTGTCTCAGATGTGTACTCTCACCCTCCTGTTTGAATTTCATGAGTCTAATAAGCAATCTTTCACACTGATGGATATTGATGGATATTCTGGACAAAAATAAACGTGTCCATATTGTCAAAGAGGACCCAAGATGGTGATAGAAAGACTAGCAAGGAATTTTAAAATTTAAAATAAGAGAAGTCTTTCCTTAGTCTCCAGAGATAAACCATCCCAGGTGAGCAGAAATAATAAAATTAATTCTTTTTAATGTAGGGAGAATGGGATAGGGGAGAGGAGGAAGTAAAATGTCATATAAAATCAATGTCTATTGATTTTGACACCTAGTAGATTTATATTTTGCTCGTGTTTCAACAGATTTTATATGTCTTCCTTGGGGAATGATGACTGAGTGATCTCTTCTTGTCAGTGTTAGGTTGATGGTTGGACTTGATGATCTGAAAGGTCCAACCTAGAAAGAAGCTCTTTACTGTGAGGGTGGTGAGACACTGGAAGAGGTTACCCAGAGAGGTTGTGGATGCCCCCTCAATCCCTGGAGGTGTTTGAGGCCAGGCTGGATGAGCCACTGAGCAACCTGGTCTAGTAAGAGGTGTCCCTGCCCATGGTAGGAGGGGATGAAACTAGATGATTCTTAAGGTCCCTTCTAACCCAATCCATTCTATGATTCATTCCATGACACTATTCAATGAAACAAAAAGGTCATACTTTGAAAAGACATTTTCTGGTGGGCATCAGAGGGGTTTTGCCTCTATTATTTTGCTTATCTGTTTCATTCTAGCTGTTGTTTTCATCTTTGCAGGGTCTCTGGAAGTTCTGGGTGCTCTAAGCAAAATCTGTCCCTTTCTGGCATCTCTTTGGGCAGGACTTGGTGGATGTGGACTTGGTGGTGTGTTTCTTGTGAATAAGTACAGATAAGCTTTGGATTTGGTTCCTCACCTCCACCAGGCTCCTGAGCCTCCACTTGTCCACGTGACGTCTTTAAATTATAGAATCATAGAATCATAGAATAGTTTGGGTTGGAAGGGACCTTAAAGATCATCGAGTTCCAACCACCCTGCCATAGGCAGGGACACCACCCACTAGACCAGGCTGCTCAGTGCCTTGTCCAGCCTGGTCTTGAACACCTCCAGAGAAACTTGTGCAAGGAGAGGTGGAGGAGACATCTGGAGATGTGGAGGAGATCTTGCAGTGAAATCTTCTTTTGAGGTTTGTTCTTTGGAGCTGATTGTGGTGTCCAAAACCAATCACTGGCACAATGAGAGGGAGGAGGATGAGAATAGGTGAGTGTCAACCCATCACTAATGAGAGTGACTGAGAGCAATTGAGGAATAAGAAAATAAGGAACAAGAACAGGAGTTTCACAGAAATATAAGAAAAAACTTTTTCATGGTGAGGGTGACAGAACACTGGGACAGGCTGCCCAGAGAGGTTGTGGGGTCTCCTTCTCTGGAGCCATTCAAAATCCACCTGGACACCCTCCTGTGTGACCTGGTCTAGGTGTTCCTCCTCAGGCAGGGGGAATGAACTAGAGGATCTATTGAGGTCCCTTCCAATCCCTGATATTCTGTGATTCCTGTTATTATTTATCATAATAAATAAAGCTGGGGTGTTTGTTGTGTCCATTATAATGCAGTCAAAAGCTAATTTGGAGGTCCCAAAGCTACCCTTAGGCTAGAAAGTATCACAAAAGTATCCTGACTGCCTTTTTACCTTCTTAAATCAGCTGATCAGGAGGGTAATGAATTGCTGGAGAGGGAAAACAACAGCACACTGAGCAGTTGCTCCTTTTGCTTTCTCCAGCTCACCAGTGCAGCTCTCCAGTGGCACCTTGCCCAGTTCATTTTACTTTAGCAGCTGGCAAATGCATATGTGATCAGGATGCACTTCCAATAAATGTAATTACTCCTCTGCTGGGGAGGCTTGTGGCAAAGGCAGCCCCACGACATTTTATGTGAAACAATAAAAAGGGAGAGGAGAAATCAAACAAGGAGGCTGGTTCTCTACAAAATGGAACTTAACTTGCTTCTCCTGGGTTAAAGGTAAACCCCAGTTCATGTCCCTGACTGGTGGAAATGAGGAAACATCTCTTTTAGCCACAGAAAGGATTTTCTCTGATGGGTCTACACGCTCTACAGGCACTACAATTTCTCTTTAGGGGAATAATTTGGTGGAAATAAAAGTCATTTTAATCCAGCAGCAGCTGGATAGAAGGCAAGGTGCTTTTACATACCACACACACTGGCTGTGGATTTTGCCCTCAAGCTTTTGGGCACTGACCCTGTGCCATTCTGCTCCACAGTCAGGAGATTACAAGCTGCCATCATAAAGAGTGGCCTCTCTCTGGGCAAATAGCATGGATGTAATAAAAACTTACCCAGCCTAAGCTCCTCCAGTTCAAAAGCACTCCTGAAAACCCTGCATTTAACCACAGAAGAAACAGAGGATAAGAGAAAAGAATAGCTGCTTGGAGATAAGATTATCCCCCTCCCCCCGTTTAAATGTGCCTGTGGAAATATTGCTATTCTACAAACAAAAGCAAAGAAAAAAAGGCAAAGGTGTTTGGCTTTCTTTGTGGTTTTATTTAGAAAGAAATCCTCACACAGGGTGGTTCAAGTGTTTCCCCCAATAATAAAAGGGAAAGTTGAACCAGAGCTTCAACTTCTCCTTCCTTTTACTGGCAAGCTGCAAGTTTCAAAACACCCTGTCTGGTGTTTCAGAGGGAAATTACATCAGAATAATCCAATTAGAAAGTTCTGCAGGGGGTTTATGTAGGAGGAAGAAAGAGACAAAGGGAGAAATCTCATCCCATGTGTGGACCACAAATCTTGGGGGACCCCTGAGCCTAGAGAACAGATGCTTTAACTCATGTTCTTGAGCTCAGACATGACCAGTAACTTCTGCACTGTCTGGTGGAACCTGAGCACAACCCTAATTGACCTGCTTGAAGTAACATGGGGGAATTGTTAAAGCATGAATGAGCACAGGACCTTTCAGCTCTACAGCTGAGTCAAAGCTTCTCCATCTCTTTGGTTTATGGGATTCTTATTAGACCTGGGTTGGTCACTCCAAAATAAGAACCCTTTAAAACCTTCAGGTTGAATCATAGAATGGTTTGGGTAGGAAGGAACCTATCAGCTAGTTCCTACCTCCCTGCTAAGGGAAAGGACATCTCCCACTAGACTGGGTTGCTCAAAGTGCCATCCAACCAAGCCTTGAGCACCTCCAGGGATGGAGCATCCACAGCTTCTTTGGGCAGCTTGTTTCATTGTCTTACCCCGCTCACACTAAAGAATTTCTTCCTAATATCTAATCTTAACCCCATCTCTTTCAGTTTAAAAACACTCCCCTTGTCTTGCTGCTGCACATCTCTGCAAAGAGCTGGAAGGGACCTTCAGTGGTCATCTAGTCCAACCTCCAGCAGTGAGCAGGGACATCCTGCACTAGATCAGGGTGCTCAGAGCCTCAGCAAGCCTGGCCTTGAATGTCCTCAGGGATGGGGTCTCCACCACCTCTCTGGGAACTCTCCCTCACAACCCTTATGGTGGAGAACCTGCCCTGCTCTAGTTTCAAACCATTGCTCCTCATCCTATCACTCCAAACCTTTGCAAACAGTCCTTCCCCAGCTTTTCTGTAGCCACTGCAGGTACTGGAATTTCTTTTCCACTCCAGACAATGCTGTAAAAATTCAAACCCACCTGGACAAGGATGTTCTTGATGTGATGAACAAGGGTGGATTCCAATGGGATGGAACTCCTTGCATCAGGTGTTTCCTGGAGAGCTGAATGTGCTGAGGCAGGTGGGTTTCCAAGAGATGCTTTAGTTGCTGGTGGCAAATTGAAATAGAAATGTGCAGGATTTAAAAGGCAAAGCCATGGCCCATCACTCATTGAAGACAAGACTGCACCCTGTAGAATGTCATGACCTTTTGCAGTATTGAACACACTCATTGCTATCAAAAGGATTGATTTTCTTCCCAGGCAGTGACAGATGGGTAGGAATGATCCAGGAGGAAGAGCTGCTTGTGAACCTGGGTCAAAGAGATTCTCAAAGCCCTTTTCCTCTCTTACCCAAGCATGTCTAAGGCAGCAGTAGGTCCCATGATTAACAGACTGATGTCTATAATTACCCAATACATCAATGGACTTGGGGACTGGCTGGGCAGCTGGATAGTAATGGATTAGTTCAGTTGCAACCATTCAGTTATAAAATCTATCTCTTTTTAAATCAGTGTTAAAAGGGTCCAAACAAGGCTGAACACTGAATTTTAACTACTTGAGAATGCCAAAATGGGCTGAAACTGCTTTTATTCTTGTCTTTAAATGATCAAACTCTTTGATCACAGGTTGCTGGGTCCTCCCTGCACCAAAGTTAAATAAAATATTCCATTGTCAGGATGTTTTCTTTTTGACTTATATTGAGACTCTGGTTGAGAGTGAAGTAAAGTACCACTTTGAAAGAAAACTGCAGTATTTCAAGTGGAGAAAAACCTCAACTTTGGATTTTTTTCCTCTTTGTGAAAAGAACAACTGAATGAATTAATTTCATGTTTGAAAAGCTCCTCTTTTTTTATTTTTTTTCCCTTCCCTGAGTGAAATATCCAGCAAAAATATTGTTCTTGGACCTGACATGTTCTAAAATATTTACCAGAGGGGAGGGAAAGAATTAAGGATTGTCCAAATTCAACACAGCAGGAATTATGATCTATTTATCACTCCCTTCTCTCGTGAGCATCGCTCCCTGCCATCAGAACACCCTGCTAATGTGTCATCAGTCAGAAATAATTCTCTGAGCTTTCAGATAACCAGAGGTGATCAAATCAAAACCTTGTTTCTGTACTAATCTAAATCACTCAAATTCTAGGTAATGAAAAGATGGGGAGATCTTCTGTTCAGCCTGAAGAAGAGAAGGCTTCAGGAAGACCCCATAGTAGCATACCGGTTCCTGAAGGGGGTGCAGGAAAGCTGAGAATGGGTTTGTGTTGTTTTGGGGCTTTTATAATGGTTGAGGTAACTTCAAATAACTATTTATGTGTAATTGTGTTGCTTTCATTACCAGCAGCCACCTTTCTAAGGGGGAAGAGAGATCATTAAAGCAACAGCAATCCCCTCAGATGGTATCTCAAAGCTGAATCTGATGCACTGCAACTCAGCATCATTCTAACATGAGGTTAATTCACTTTTCACTGCTGCAAGGATGCCTGTTCCTCACACATAAGCTCATGTTGCATCAAGAGCAGTGTGACCAGCAGGTCAAGAGAGGTGATTTTGCCCCTCTACTCAGCACTGGTGAGACCCCACCTGGAGTGTTGCATCCAGTTCTAGAGCCCTCAACACAAGAAGGACATTGAGCTGTTGGAGCAGGTCCAGAGGAGGGCCACGAAGATGGTCAAAGGGCTGGAGCAACTGTCCTATGAAGACAGGCTGAAGGAGTTGGGGTTGTTCAGCCTGGAGAAGAGAAGGCTCAGGGGGGACCTTATAGTAACCTATCAGTACCTGAAGGGGTCCTACAGAAAGGCAGGGGAAGGACTTTTTAATAAGATATCTAATGGGAGAACTAGAAACAATGGATGTAAATTGGAAGGGGGTAGATTTAGACTTGACATAAGAAAGAAATTCTTTACAGTGAGGGTGGTGAAACACTGGAACAGGTTGCCCAGAGAGGTTGTGGATGCCCCCTCTCTGGAGGTGTTCAAGAACAGGCTGGACAGGTCACTGGGCAGCCTGATGTAGTGGGAGGTGTCCCTGCCTATGGCAGGGGGGTTGGAACTCGATGATCTTTATGGTCCCTTCCAACCCAAACTATTCTATGATTCTATGATTCCCAACCACAGGACAGCCAGATGACACACATGTTAAATCCCAGCAGTGTCCTCAAATTACTCTGTGTTTCTTTCTGCTCTTTCCAAATTCCCTTAATGTTCAGTTTACAGTTGAAGAGAGCCCTCAGGAAGGTCAATTTGATCTAGGGTTGGTGGTGGGGATTTAAAAAAATGTTTTTTTAATTTAAGAAACAACCATTGTGAAGTAGCTGAACAGCATAGAATGATAGAATCACCTAGGTTGGAAGGGACTTTTCAGATCATGGAGTCGAACCATCAACCTAACACTAAAAAAAACCAACTAATAAATCATATCTCTAAGCACCAAATCTATCTGTCTCTTAAATTCCTCCAGGGATGGTCACTCAGGCACTTCCCTGGGCATCCAGAAGCCTAAAAACCATTATGTCTTAAGGGAAAGCCAGGACAGATGGCAAAGTTTCAGGTCCTGCCTGGAAAAGACCCTACAAGTCTTCTAGCCCATACCCAGCAGAGCTGCCCACTGCCATCCAGGTACCCCACCTTCCCATTGCTTCTCACAGCATCATCCTTTGCTCATTTATTAGCAGAGTTTTTGCCTTAAATCCCTTTCCATCTGTCAAAACTTCCAAAGCAGTTACCAGGGATGGATTAAATACCAGAAATGTATGCATGGATGCATTCAGATTTCTCACTAATTGAGCTACTGTGTTTTTGGTGGTTTTTTTTTTAATATTCAGAAACCCTGAATTCCTCCCTGAATTCTTCAGGTGAAGAACAAAGCCCTGATGTTCAGAACAGGAGCACCAAGATTTTGTACAAAGAATCATTCTTTAAGGCTAGCAAGGAAAAAAAAAAGCAAGAAAAAAAAAAAAAAGAATCTGCAGTGACTTTGCTTTTGACAAATTGCTTCTAGCCTGGGTAGGTAAGTGGATTTGCATCCCTGAAATGATCCTCCTACTGTCTCCAGAGTGTTACAGCTCCGTTTCATTAATCCTACAGCAAAGTCTACTGGGAGAACAGTAGCGTTTGTACAAGCAGGTAAAAAAAAGACACAAAAAAAAGCAACCAATAAGCAGGTTCCCTGAGTCAGCTGCTTGGATTCCCTCCCACAAAGCATTAGCCTGTACACTGGTGCCTCCCAGTGCCTGGAAGAGAGAGATGCAGAAAGCTTAAGAAGTATCATTGAAGATTATTCTATTTCTTTTTGTATTTTAACTGTAATTACTAGTTGTGTTCCACTCATTCTGGGAGGGGAGCAGGAAATCCTGTGTGAGACTGGTGAGCAGCTAAGGGCAGATGAGTCCTGGCAATGGAAGCAGGAAGGTTTCTCCCTGCTCAGTTTAGTGTGTCATAGAAATCATAGAATCACAGAATGCATTGCATTGGAAGGGATTTTCCAGCCCAACCCCCTGCATCCTGCACTACATCAGGTTGCTCCGAGCCTCAGCAAGCCTGGCCTTGGATGTCTCCAGGGATGGAGCCTCCATGACCTCTCTGGGCAACCTATTCCAGCATCTCACCACCCTCATGGTGAAGAACATCTTCCTGAAGTCTAATCAAAACTCTCCCTGCTCTAGTTTAAACCCATTGCCCCTCAATTCTATTGCAGATCAGAGCCAGTGACACCTCCCAAGAGAAGTCCTCTTGTTTGTTTTGCCTCGCCCATGCTCACGAGCACTAATTGTTTCCAGAGCTGAATTTTCTGCACAATTGCTTTTTAGCGTTTCCCTTCCAGAGCCCATGAAATACAGGATTTTGTATGTTAATGTCTTGCCTTGCATAATGAAAGAATAAATCTAAGTCCTTTGCAGCCCTGCTTTAACATTTCAGTGGTCATTACTTCAAGACTTTCTTACCCTCCTTATATCAAATGACATTTATTCCCCCAAAGGGAATTTTCATACACTCCTGTGTTTTGCTTATCATGTACTTTAAGTAGAAGCAAAAAGCAAAGGCTTTTAAGGGCTCTTTTTTTCTTCTGGTATCATTTAATTACTTTAAAATGGTTCTCCCAACCCTGGCTGAGCCTTTCTAGGGCTAGAAAAAAATTACTCACAGGGAAGACCTGCTGTCTCTGGGATGGGGAGACACCTCCCCTTTTAGTTGCATCTTCCTGAAGAATAGTTTGCTTGAGCTACTTTAAGTGGAAGCAGAAGGCAAAGGCTTTTAAGGGCTCTTTTTTTTAATTCTGGTATCATTGAATTATTTTTAAATGGTTCTCCCAAACCTGTTTGAGGCTTCCTAGGGCTAGAAAAAAATAACTTACATGGAAGACCTGCAGTCTCAGGGACGGGGAGACATCTCCCCTTTTAGCTGCATCTTCCTGAAGAACAATTTGCCTGAGTACATTAAGTAGAAGCAAAAAGCAAAGGCTTTTAAGGGTTCTTTTTTCTTCTGGTATCATTTAATTACTTTAAAATGGTTCTCCCAAACCTGTTTAAACCTTCCTAGGGCTAGAAAAAAATTACTTACAGGGAAGACCTACAATTTCAAGGATGGGGAGACATCTCTCCTTTTAGTTGCATCTTCCTAATAAACAATTTGCTTGAGCTACTTTAAGGTGAAGCAGAAAGCAAAGGCTTTTAAAGGCTCTTTTATTTTCTGTTATAATTTAGTTACTTTAAAAATGGTTCTCCCAAACCTGTTTAAACCTTCCTAGGGCTAGAAAAAAATTACTTACAGGGAAGACCTACAATTTCAAGGATGGGGAGACATCTCTCCTTTTAGTTGCATCTTCCTAATAAACAATTTGCTTGAGCTACTTTAAGTGGAAGCAGAAGGCAAAGGCTTTTAAGGGCTCTTTTTTTTCCTGGTATCATTTAATTACTTTTACATGGTTCTCCCAAATCAGGTTGAACCTTCCTAGGGCTAGAAAAAAAATTACTCACAGGGGAGACCTGCAGTCTCAGGGATGGGGAGACATCTCCCCTTTTAGCTGCATCTTCCTGAAGAACAATTTGCTTGAGCTACTTTAAGTGGAAGCAGAAGGCAAAGGCTTTTAAGGGCTCTTTTTTTTCCTGGTATCATTTAATTACTTTAAAAATGGTTCCCCCAAACCTGTTTGAACCTTCCTAGGGCTAGAAAAAAAACTAGTCACAGGGGAGACCTGCAGTCTCAGGGATGGGGAGACATCTCCCCTNAGAGCCCATGAAATACAGGATTTTGTATGTTAATGTCTTGCCTTGCATAATGAAAGAATAAATCTAAGTCCTTTGCAGCCCTGCTTTAACATTTCAGTGGTCATTACTTCAAGACTTTCTTACCCTCCTTATATCAAATGACATTTATTCCCCCAAAGGGAATTTTCATACACTCCTGTGTTTTGCTTATCATGTACTTTAAGTAGAAGCAGAAAGCAAAGGCTTTTAAGGGCTCTTTTTTTCTTCTGGTATCATTTAATTACTTTAAAATGGTTCTCCCAACCCTGGCTGAGCCTTTCTAGGGCTAGAAAAAAATTACTCATAGGGAAGACCTGCAGTCTCTGGGATGGGGAGACACCTCCCCTTTTAGTTGCATCTTCCTGAAGAATAGTTTGCTTGAGCTACTTTAAGTGGAAGCAGAAGGCAAAGGCTTTTAAGGGCTCTCTTTTTTTAATTCTGGTATCATTTAATTACTTTTAAATGGTTCTCCCAGACTTTTAAATGGTTCTCCCAAACCTGTTTGAGGCTTCCTAGGGCTAGAAAAAAATAACTTACATGGAAGACCTGCAGTCTCAGGGACGGGGAGACATCTCCCCTTTTAGCTGCATCTTCCTGAAGAACAATTTGCTTGAGCTAATCTAAGACATGCTCAAGCTTGTGCTTCACCACTGTAATTTGGTGAAAAAGAGCTACTCCCATATCTTGGGGGGGAGAGACAGCCCCAAGGGAAAGGATTTTTATTACTTTTCATCTCTCTGCCCATTTGTAGATGTTTGGTGGCTCCTCTCCTTGAACAGTCCTTCCTGAACTGCCTGATGAATGCAGCCACAGAGGCAGGATATCACTCATGTGCAGCATCTCCATGGCAGATACTATTCACTCCTGCTCCAAGGTCCTCATTTGTGCCAGAAGAACAGAGGGGGGAAAAAAATCCCTGCACAGGTCAGATTTTAAAATACCACTTTGTTGAATCTTTTTGGAAAAGACAGACTGAGGGGAAGAGGATTAATTTTCTCCTCTCTCCCTCTCCAGGGAGCTCAAATGCACCTTCATTTCTTCTACACATGATATTGCTCCTTTCCAAAATGTTCTCCAAAAGGTCATACCTTCAGTAAGGATTTATTTGCAGGCAACCAGGGGGTACCTGAAAAGCCAAGAGCCATGGCATAAAGCTTCTGACCCCTTCAGTGGAGGGATCTCACTGCTGAGGGTGAGGGAGTGCTTTTAAAAGCAAACACCACAGGAGAGAGACCCTTTCAACTGTCCCAATCTCCTGCCCAACCCTGGTTTTGGTCTCTGAGTGTGGCCTTGGACACAAGAGCAGAGACAACCAGCATGATGAGGAGGTAATTAATACATTTGAAGACACAGGGTTGCTCCTCTTGTGGCCACAGTTTCCTTCCTCTCTCCCTCAAAACAGCTTTTTACATGCAATTAGGTCACATTTGAAAGCCAGCAGGCAGCAGAAGCTGTGTTACTTTGTCGAAAATAAAAACATGTATTTCTATCACCTTAGGAGTTGTTTCTCTTTTGGCACAGGGACCCCTCTGATCCTTCCTCCTCCTTTTATCAGCACCTTCAAAAGAAGAAGGGAGTTATAATTGCTTTCCCCCCTTTCACCTTAGAAAAAAAAAAAAAAAAGGAAGGAAAAGGGAAGGCTGCTGTTCTTCTCCACTGACATCTCAAGAAGAAAGATGCTTTGAGCAATCATTTATTTACAGAACAAAAATAACTTCTAGATTTCAAAGGGCAGAGAGGTTCAGAAGAAGGAGGCTCTCTCCTCCCTCTCTTGCCATCAGCTTTTGCTTGTTGCCACCTCCTGTCTGTGTGACCTACTGTTCTACCTCCCTCCTCATTACAGGGGCACACAGAGGCTTTCTCCTTGGAGTACAGCAACGAGCACTGCAGCTCTCTAACTGTCTCCAACCTACTTCTGACATTTATTTCTCCACCAAAAGCCAGGATCTGAGCAAGCTCCAAGGCTAAAAGGCCAAGACAAGGCAAGGAGTGGGACAGAACCTTGAAGCAGAAGGATAACACTCAAGAATTTGCACTTCTCCTACACTCCCTTTAGCCAAACCCACCTCCTTGACAGAGAATAAGGTTCAGAGATTAGAAAATATTTCACTTTCTACCAGTGGGAGAATCCAGCTCTTTTTTTCACCGTGTTTTGCTTTTGCTACGGTCATTTTTGTATCACATTTATGGAGAAATAGGGAAAGAATCAGGGTTTGCAGAATCATAGAATGGTTTGGGTTGGAAGGGACCTTAAAGATCATCTAGTTCCATGTCCTGCCATGGGCAAGGACATCTTCCACTAGACCAGGTTGCTCAGTGCCTCATCCAGCCTGGCCTTAAACACCTCCAGGGATTGAGGGGGCATCCACAACCTTTCTGAGCAACCTCTTCCAGTGTCTCACCACCTCCATGGGGAAGAACTTCTTCCTAATGTCTCATCTAAACCTGCCCTGCTCTAGTTTCAAACCACTGCCCCTCATCCTACAGCTCCATGCCCTGGCAAACAGCTTTCTTGTAGCTCCCAAAGAATGCAAATACATTTTTACAGTTCAGCTGATTAATCAGTATGTAGATGATGGAATAAAAATCCTATTTAAATCCTTCTGAACACAAAGAATCAGGGAGATTAGGTGTCAGAGAGCCCATTCTCGCTGAGAAAGCTCATGGAGGTATTTCTTTCTGTAAAAAAAAACCCACATACAATCCAACATTTGAAATTTTTCTGATTTTGAAGCTATTTGTTGTATTTGAGCTTCTTCTTAAAATGATTTGAACATCACCACATAACTAAACACTAGAAACACTAAAGAAACACTAGAAACACATAGAAACACTAAAGCTATGCACAAAAACTGCTCATGTACTTTGTTTCTAATTAATTTCATGACTAGAAATGAGGACAACCATTAGAAAAAAGCCATTTATTAGAACTATGTACATATATACATATACATGCCAAATGATTTTATATACATTTACACAGGTTCAATTATTAATAGAGTGCAAAAATGTCTAAAAAAGGTACCAGCCCCACCTTCTACAAACTTAACAGGTCTTTGGAAATTAAAAAAAAAAAAAAGAAAAATAAAAAAATCAGCTTCACAATGTGACTAAGCACTGCAAATCTTGAAATGAATGAATTTTATTCTCTGCCAATTTTCTTCTGCTGAGCTGCTGGGTGAGGAGTAAGAGTTTCCAAAAGGTTTCTCTTGAAACCCCAACAGAATTAAGGAGAAGCAACTCAAATGACATTAAATGGTTTCAAGTTGAACAAAAGGGAATGGATTCCTGTTTGGGGATTTGATTCAATAGAGGTATAATCCCCCATTATGAGTCAGATTTCATGTACCCAAACTGCAAGTCATTCTTTTTTTATTAAATCTTAAAGCACTGAGATCAATGTAAACTATTCTGTTCCTCTTGCTATTTCACCAGAAGGAAGAGTTTAACTGCATAAATACCACAGAGATCCAGGAGTTATTCAAAATACCAATATTAACAAAAAAAGAAGGGGGAAAAAAAAGGTAGAATAAGGTCAAAGTATGGATGCTCTGCCTCACCCCTGAATCACAATCCAGATTCTGACACACACACACAGAGATTAATCCAATTAGAGATTTCTTAATGTGGTTTTACACATATTAGAGGGGGAAAAAAGGTTGCAAAGGGATTAACAGCAAACCAGAGCTTTGTTCATTAAGCAGAAAAGATCTAGTCACATCCTCCATTTAATCCACAAAAAAACTGAAGCAAAGGTTCAGAACTGAACCAACTGGTTTTGTTTGATTTTACTGAAATATCTACAAGAAAATGAAAATATTCAATGAAATCCCTAATTAATCTTCATCCTCTCTAATTAGGTTAATCACCCAAGCTAACTAAACACCTTGTTCTACCACTCCTACCACAGGTCTGTTGCTAATGTCACCTGGCAGAGGAGGGTAGCTGGTTTATGATAAAGCAAATAGCTTTGGGAAGAAGAGGGGATGTTCTAGTTTCTTCCACTGAGCTCAATAAAAATAAAAAAAGCAGAATAATGGGTCACTGGCCTTATGCTCCTATTTTAAATGCTCAGTGTGCCTTAAGATACAAAGGGCAAGCTTTGTCCAAGCCTCTGGAGAAAGAGAAAAGCTCTTTAGGACTTCTTTAGCCTGATGGAGGCTAAAAGGGTAGGAGTTGGGTCATATAATCAAGTAAAACTGGGACTGAAGAGCAGGGAAACTTAAAGCTTGTCAGTACTAAAACCCTCACATCTCTGGGGTCATCTGGATATTTTTAGGACAGCAATTGAATTCTGGATTCAATTCTCTTACACACTGGGGTAATGACAGACAGACAGTTTTAATCCATTCCCTTACAGCACACAGCTCTAGCTCTTTTCTTAACTGCCTGGATAAAATATTCCTCCATCATTCCTACCAGATTATTGCATGTAGTTTAAAGGATTTCATGATGTTACCATTGCAGAAAATGGGCTAATATGGGATGGAAAAGAAATATCTCTATTTTACTACTGGAAAAAAAGGCTGGCATGAACTGTCTTAATGTCCTAGAAACCATTCAGGTTGTAATGGGCTACCTATTGATGCTGTGGTTTCAGTCAGCTGGATCAAAGAAAACCTTCCAAGGTACAGACAGCATCACAGGGTTTTTTTCCCTAATAGTCCACTGCTTCTTGTGTTTGCAACAGGTGATTTCAGGAAAATTCAATGAGAAAATAATTTTGTAGAGTGTGTCTGCCAACTCTGTAAGACAACTCTGCATCATGTTAATCTCTCTGCAACCACTAGAGGTAGAAACTGTGCAAGAGGAAAAAAAAATCTTTGGTGGATGAAATGGGGTGACCAGAAAACAGGGTGTTTTTTTTTTTTAAGAAAAAAATAAAATAAAAAAAAATCTAGGACTGTTATTTCCACAGTAACACACTTACAGTTCTCTACATCTTCTCAGCTTCAATCTCTACAACCTTTCAAGGACAAAGCTGCATCAATATGCTATGTATTATTTTTAAACACAACCTAAATTATTCATATATGTTCTAAAATGCCCAGATGCACCTCGGTACATGACATACATGAATACCCAGTGCAGGAGAGATTAAGAATTTCAGCTCTTAAGAACCATATTCCAAAGTGCACACTCATAAATTCACCTTAGTGTAAGAGCTCAACACCATTAGCTAAAGGTGTTTTAGAGAATAAAGAGAACCTGCTCTTGCTTTCCATTATTGGAAATGGCTTTCTACTCACTGGCTACACATATTTTTTGGGAAAAGAAGGTGAAGGAGTCAGTGGCCTGTCGTAAGTCAGCTTGAAAGATTTATTATCTGTACACACCAAGTGAATATGGAATTACCCTTAGACTAAGAGGGACCTTAACCAAGGCAACAAAGGCCACCTGAGCTGAAAGATCACTTCCACTCACTTGGTTTATTTTATGCTGCCCTAAGCATGTTTACAATTAACTAAAAAGCACATATTCAACTACCACACGCTGTTTAGCCAGGAGATATTTCTAACCTTTAAGGTTTTTAAGAAAGCTACAGCCTTTTCCTTCCCTTCAAACCCTAGATAAACTACCCTGAAGCTCTTCCTATCAATTTTTTCCCATTGATAGTGAACTCATCTAATTATGGCAAACTCTTTACATTTACCAAACACCTTAAGTTCTATAAACAGAAATGTTACCCAATATTTTATCTTCCCTTTACTGCTTCATTTTTTTCAGAAGCATTGACAGGGCAAGTCACTGACCTGCCAAACTGTTACAAAGCCAGTGAGACAAGTAGTAAAGCACTGTCTAGATGGTATTAGTCAAGGAGTAAAAGCCTGTTTATAGTAAGGAGAAGCTCCACCCATTGATGACACCAGACAAGATCTACCATGCACAGTTACCACATGCCACATTAAATACAGCTAATTGCTCACTGTGTGTTTGACACAACTACAGTATCCTGCTTCACTTCAAGTCACTTTGAAATACTCTCCTTGCAACAACCATCATCATGGATCTTTTAAAAATACCCCAAGCTATTCTTTTGGCCAGTTGAATACAAAAAGAAGTTGTAAAAATAAAGAGTAGCAGACCCAAAGTCTTTCTCATACTCCATAATCAGGTTGTTTCTCCATCAGTTGCCTTGTCAGGATCTGATAAGAGGAAAGAGAGGCCACTCCTATGTGAAAGGCTATTTGCCAGAGGTTCCTTAATCCATACAAGTAAATGTTGCATGAACAAATGGAGAAAAAGAGTACAAAGGTCTTCACCTTCCTCGAGGAGCTGTAGAAGAGGTACAGGTAACACTACAAAAGAACCAGAGACAAGTGTTAACATGAAACTGCACGCACAGACAAAGAACATAGCTGGGAACTGGTGGCAAATCTGTATCACTTGAATCATAGAATTTGTTTGGAAGGGACATTTAAGATCACCAAGTCCATCCATTAACCCAGCTCTGATAAGAGCCACCACTAAATCACATCTTTAAGCTTTGTCACCCACCTCTTAAATCATTCTAGAGATGGTGCCTCAGCCACCTCCCTGGGCAGCCTGTTCCAATGCTTCATAACCCTTTCAGTGCCCAAATTTTTCCTAATATTTAATATAAACCTTCCCTGGCTCAACATGAGGCCATTTCCTTTTGTGCTACTGTCATTACAGTGATTGCTCAAGGCTTCCCTTTCAATTCCTATATTGAAAGGTCCTCCAAGAATAGCTGTAGTGGTGGTCTTGTCCCAAACTCTGGGTGGGCACAAGTATCAAAAGAAGGTTTGTCAGCACAATTGGTGTTTCTCCTGCTTGGAGAACAAGGAACTCAAAATCTGAGCCAGCTTTCAGAAATCACATGACTATTGTAAAATAAAAGCTCAGAGGGAGAAAAAGGGCAAACCCAAATCTGCTTCTACCATTATCTGGTTTGGGGGTAAGTAAAGGGCTTCACTCTCTAGATTTGACTTGGTAGAAAGACCATCATTTCAGTTACTGGGTTTAGTTTGGGATTTGGGCTCCTTTTTCTTTATAATTTCAAAAGCAGGTGGAACCCATTTTCTAACTGTGTGTGAAGAGCAACAGCCCTCAAAGGAAAAATAAACACTCTCAAAGTGCTGGCAGAAGAGTTACTTTTTTAACACCAGCAGTAACAGATCATGCTTTCTCACTTAAGGTCACAGCTTCCAACTGTGCTGATGACACAAGCAGAGATAATCATGGAGGAAGCACATCACATTTGAGCTCAATTTATGCACAGGCATTTTGTGAGGATGACTGCTGTAGATGAAAAGGATAAGAGAAAGAAAACTCTTCTTTATTTAGCAGCTTTAGTTTCAGGTGCTAACTGAAAAAAAAAAAAAACCAGGACACAGCCTTTCTTTGTGAAGAATTACTTGCACCAAGTACTTAAATTCTAATTAATCTCCATCTGAAAGTTCTGCAGTGAGTGGAGTTGGAAAAAGGCTGGAAAACACTAAGCCTAGAATCATAGAATCAAAGAATGGTTTGGGTTGGAAGGAACCTTAAAGATCATCTAGTTCCATAGGCAGGGACACCTCCCACTAGATCAGGCTGCTCAGTGCCTCATCCAGCCTGGCCTTAAACACCTCCAGAGAGGGGGCATCCACAACCTCTCTGGGAAACCTCTTCCAAGTGTCTCACCACCCTCACTGTAATGAATTTCTTTCTTATATCTAGCCTGAATATCCCCTCTTCCAATTTACATCCATTATTTCTAGTCCTTCCATCACATACCCTATTAAAAAGTCCTATCCCTGCCTTTCTGCAGCCCCCTTCAGGTATTGATGACCTGATCTAGTAGAGGATGTCCCTGCTTACTGCAGGGGTTTGGACTAAACCTTTGAAGGTCCCTTCCATCTCTGCAATCCTGTGATTCTACAAACTGTATGTACTATGATAACTAGGAGAGGGTACAGCAAAGAGCCACAACAATAATGAGGGATCTAGAACATCTCTCTGATGAAGAAAAGCTGAGGGACTTTGGTCTTTTCAGTCTGGAAAAAGGAAGACCGAGGGTGGATCTTATCAATCCTTATAAATACTTTCAGGGTGGGTGTCAGGAGGATGGGGCCAGTCCATGTCAGTGATGCCCAGTGACAGGACAAGAGAGAACAGGCACAAACTTGAACATGGGAAGTTCCATCTAAACATGAGGAGGAACTTTTTGTCCTTTGAGAGTAACAGAGCACTGGCACAGGCTGCCCAGAGAGGTGGGGGAGCCTCCATCTCTGGAGACATTAAAAACCTGCCTGGATCTGTTCCTGCACAACCTGCTCTGGGTGACCCTGCTCTGGCAGGGTGTTTGAGTAGATGATCTCCAGAGGTCACTTCCAACCCCTGTCTTTCCATGACTCTGTAAAAAATGGACTCTCTGCAACTTTTAAAAACTAAAGATGAAGTCTTCAGATAGAGTGGTCCCCAAGCCACCACCCAAATGCAAGAGCACTAAGCAATGAATGCATTGTAGGCATTATGTTACTCCTTCTGTCAACCAGTAACCCAACTACAGCAGCTTTCTGCAAAGACAGACTAAAAATAGGAGATTTTGCAAGCAACATATTGCCCTCAAGTTGTGGGACACCATTTTAGGCATCTAAGGAACCTTTCAAGAAGAAGCCATTTGTAGCTGATAATATTTTCCTCATGCAAACTCTTCTGCATAAGGAGGTCAGCAAAAACATTCCAGAAAAAAAAAAGAATCTAAGGAGGACAGAAAACACATTTATCTCAAGAGAGTTAAAATTAGTTTTTAATGTAAATGAGAATATTTTCAATATTGTTGCTGTCCTGTTTTTGCTTGGTCTCTCGAGGTAGTTATGCTACAAAAGCCATCTTTAAGTCTGTCCTTGTCAGAAAGACATGGAGTCCATCCCTTTGGAAAACAAACCATCTTTGGGCTTGCACTTATTTATCACACTCAGCCCCCATTCACACTGAAAGCACTGAAAAAAACTTGAAATTGCAACTTTTGAAGGGTCAAATTGTGCTTTTAACTGTATTTGTAGCCCTTCACAAGAATATTTCAGTGGAATCACCCAGGTAGGATATTGAAAAACCTTTGTTAAGTCAAAAATTCTTTTGTCTTGTACACTGTAACATAAAAAGAACTGGGAAGAATTTTACTTACAGATTACATACCTGAAAAACACAGGCTAGAAAAGGAAGTAAAAAAGCTATCACATTTCCAATTCCTTCATGATCCTCCTGTGTGGATTAGAAGAAATGACAAACAATGAGGTCAGTTAGAGCTTTTAGCAAGGACAATCATATACATCATAGAGTTGGAAGGGACCTTCAGAGATCATCTAGTCCAACCTCCAGCAATGAGCAAGGACATTCTGCACTACATCAGGTTACTCAGAGACTCAGCAAGCCTGGCCTTGAATGTCTCCAGGGATGGGGCCTCCACCACCTCTCTGGGCAACCTGTTTCAGAGCCTCACCACCCTCATGGTGAAGTACTACCTGATACTTCAGAATGCCATGTTTCATTAAGTACCTCTCATCCTAGTTTACATTGATTAACCAAGTGATAAACACTAAGATCAATATCAACAAACAACACACCAAGAACTGAGGCTGAGATGACAATTCCTGCTGAATAAAACTATGCCACCACACAATGGAGGTGTTTATTTTTTCCTTTAAAAACTGCTTACACTTTCACAAAATCACCTAGAATAAAATCCAAGAATGGGAGGGGGGGGGAAAAATCCAGCCAATCCGGCATGATTAAAATATTTCTCAAAATTTCAAGCTACCCAGAAAGGAATAAAATTCAATTTGCTGCAATATACAACAATAAACATGAGGTCTAGCAGGTGAGCAATCAACTGTGCGTTCCCTGGGCAAATAAAACACTTCTTGGGGAATGATGAACGCTCCATCAAGAAGAAAAACAGCCCACCCTTAATCTCATTGTTCAAATAAATCTCTCCTTTTGACTCATTTACAGCCTTCAATTCGATCAGGGTTACCTGAAATGAATACTCTGCCAGGTGAACTCCTCGAATGAGATTCAAAGCTCCACACATGATGTTCAGAACAAGTGACAGGATCCCCAGGGGAGTCACAGGCTGCATTCTGTAAGTAGGAGCTTTAGGAAAAAAAAATAGAAGAAAATTATCTCAGTGAAAGTCAGCACTACTTTCAATCTTTTAACTCAAAATTACTTAAATCAGGATTTGCAGGTTTTAAGTGTTTTCAAAAGCTTTTGTGCTTGCCCCAGAGAAGACTAGTTATGCATAGAAAGAATTCTCTTTGGTTGCATTACACTGCTCAGTTCTTCAGACACCTAGAAATCACCAAGAGCTCTAGAGGCTTTTTTTAAATAGATCAGGCAGTAGAATATTTTCTTGAGCTATTTGGCCTTCATATCTTCTTTTATGGTGCACAGAGGTATTTTTTTAGCTGTTCATTACAGCAGATTGGAATCACAGAAGCACAAAATTGCCCAGGTAGGAAGAAGGGACCTTTTGGATCATCACATGCAAGCACCAACCTAACCCTGATGAGGACCATCACTAAACCATCTCTCTCTAAGCCCTGTGTCTCTTAAATATCTCCAGGGATAGTGCCTCAACCACTTCCCTGGGCAGCCCGTTTCAATGTTTGGTAACTCTTGCAGTGTAAAAATTTTTCCTAATATCCAAACTAACCCTCCCCTGGTGCAACTTGAGGCTGTTTTCTCTTGTGCTACATCTAGACAAGAAGAAGGAGATCTTGAGAGCTGGGAAGACTTCTCAGGGACACAGTCATTGTATGTCCATGTAGGGGAGGATCTGGATTTGATATCTGAGCTGCAAATTACCCTTCTTATTGACAGCTCTAATTATGTTGATCCAAGGGCAGGGATGAAAAGTAGGTGAGTATCTAGGTGTGGTATCTGTTGTTGGGATATTCCAGTATAGCTATGGGGAAAAAAAAATAGATGAGCTTTTGGATAATCAAAACCCTGAGTGGCAGATTGCAAAGTTTAATATGCATTTATTATAATTGCTTTGACCTTGATTAGGTGTCTATCAATTAGATCATACTGATGAAATGGTATTTAGTGGTGTGGGTGTTAAGTAGTAGTAGTAGTGAAGAAGTTGAGAAAGAACAACAGAGGTAATTCACCCCTTGTAAAACATGGGCAAGTTGGGAGAAAGGGAATTACAATGTTCCTTAAAATGTGGCTAAAAGCCCCAAACCTCTAGCATTCAGCTTAATTCCTAAGCTTGGATGAAGAGGTAAGAGCAGCAGTTCTGATGTTACCCCACTGTGCCTGGGTAGTATAATCTTGAACAACTCTTAAAACAACTATTGTATCAGCAGAACATCAAAGTCTTTGGCTCCTACAGGTATTTTGGCAATTGCTTGATTAGGGCACCAAAAGCTGTCTGGAAAGTGGGCAGGGGAAACTCAATTGCTGTAAGCCAGAACAAACCTTCAAACTGTCAGTGGGAATATGGATTTACCAGTAGAGGAAGAGCCCCACTGCTGCCTTGCATTTATGGGTGTCAGAAATTTAAGCTTTTTCCCAGATCTTTGTTTAAAACCACCTGACCTGTGAAGACCATTAAGCACCACTGCTTGTATCAGCAAGAGAGTGGTGAGAAGCACTAGGGCAGTGATCAGCACTGGTGAGGCTCCACCTCAAGTGCTGTGTCCAGTTTTGGGCCCATCACCACCAACAGAGGTGCTGGAGTGGGTCCAAAGAAGGGCAAAGGAGATGGTGAGGGGTCTGGAGCATGAGTCTTGTCTGGAGGAGAGACTGAGGGAGCTGGGGTTCAGCCTGGAGAAATGGAGGCTGAGGGGAGACCTTCTTGCTCTCTACAATTTCCTGAAAGGGGTTCAAGCCATTCTACCATTTAATAGAAAATATGACAAGAGGAAATGGCCTCAGGTTGTTGCAGGGGAGGTTTAGACTGGATATTAGGAAATTTTTTTTACACTGAAAGGGTTATCAAGCACTGGAACAGGCTGCCCAGAGATGTGACGAGACAACATCTTGGGAGGTATTTAAGAGACAGGCAGACACAGAGCTTAGAGATATAGTTTGTGATGGCTCTTGTCAGAGCTGAGTTGATGGTTGGGCTCAATGATCTGAAAGATCCCTTCCAACCAAGGTGATTCTATGTAGCCAGCTCCTGACAGCTATAAACTGATGCAGCAGACATCATCTCTCTGCTTTTTTGCTTCAGTGACAGATGAAACACCGTAGCAGCTTAAATATTGCAGTGCTGCATGGTTTAAGATGGGAAAACACTTGTTCTTTCTCCTTCAAGGGAGATTTGGATAGATGGATGTAAAGAAAGTTCAGTGCCAAATTAACATTAGGGATATAAAGCATCTTTCCTAAGTGTCTCTGTAACTAATTTGTCTGGTGGGCATTCATACATCCCTAATTTCATCTCCAAAGCAGCTGCAAAAGGAACTGTATTAATTCCATTTGATCTATGTCACACTATGTAGCCATTACTGTATATTACTGTCACCCACATGTTCACGTAAATGAATGGTGCAAGTAACTCTATCATTCAAAGGCAATTTTGCTTTTTTGCTATTCAGTGAAATTTAAGACCCAAAAAGAGGCTGAAGAGAGGCAGTTTGTTCATCCACTGAGCTGGATATTCACTTTCCTGTTATTTTCTCAAAAAGAAATTAGATAACTTTCAGCTATCTATCTCCTTCATGGAAATTTCCTAATAAAAACTACTCTTTTTCCCTGCTCACTTTCTCAGGTTTACTTCAAAGGCACACAGAGTCTCCCAAACAAAGAAAAATTATCAAGCACAAGAGTCATTCATTGTACAGGACCTTGCAAAGTGCACATGTCAAGAATTTTCAGACCCTGAGGAAGAAAAATGCAAATCTCAATACATGGCTTTTGCAGGCAGGGAATATGACATCAAAATTATGGGGTTTTTTGTACAGTAGGATGAAAAGAATCACTGTCACAGACACAGGGGAAATTACAACATCCAGTTGCTCAGGATTCACAGTCTGTGGAGACTGATCTTTAAATTAATGGAGTTTTATCTCTCCTACATCATTCCAAGGCTTGATTCCCAAACTGAAATTGCACAGGACAAGTCAGACAGGCACCACTTGGAAAAAGTTATTAAACTTCCTTGAGTGAATACAAAAAGGCTGGGTTTAATAGGTTATAGGATGGCAGCAGGAGGAGTAATGGATGCAAATTGGAAGAGGGGAGATTTACCATGGATAGAAGAAAGAAGTTCTTTACTGTGAGGGTGGTGAGACACTGGAAGAGGTTGCCCAGAGAGGTTGCGAATGCCCCCCCAATCCCTGGAGTTGATGGTTGAGGCATTGAGAAACCTGGTCTAGTGGGAGGTCCCAGCCCATGGCAGGGGGGTTGGAACTAGATGATGCTGAAGGTCCCTTCCAACCCAAGCCATTCTATGATTCTATGAATTTAATCCTATTTTTATAAAGTGTTCCATACTACAACTTGTTACATTAAATAAGGGGAAAAATAACACAAGCACTCCTATCCCAAGACACCACAACTTTGCACAAATCGAATGCTAACTGGAATTCAAACTGACTTGGCTCCTCAAGTAGCAAAGTCATGTACTTGAGAGGACAAGAATCATTCTGGAAGATGTTCTCTATCACCAGATCTGAAGATGTACACAATAATTCTGTGAAAACACCCTCAGACAATGAAGAAATTGAAATTTCTGCCTATAAAAGATTTTTTGGAGCACAAGCCTCTGGCTATTGAAGAGGAGGCTGACGTGAATGTCTGTTCCACACTCCATTCTGTCTCTTCAAGGCGTAGCACAACGAGGGTTCGACAATGAGTCACACACTCAAAGCTCTGGATAAAGACAGCACAAGGGGTGGAAAAAAAAAAAAATCAGATTCAAACATTTTAACATAAAATCCGAGTGCACAAAAGACAGAGATGCGAGACATCCTCAAAAAACACTTCTAAAAGGAGGCTGTGAAGGACTCCCTGTGTGCCTACAGAAGGCTGAGAACATTCATCAAGAGGAGCGCAATGCAGCATGATTTAACAGCACGCTCACTCGACAAATAGCACAACTTGTTCTTCTACTTCATAAAGCCTGTTCTGATGTGAAAACTCTCTCCCTCTTCACAGGAAGATTACTTATGCCTCACATTTCTTCTCTGTGCACAGCCCACCACCCACCAGAGCTTTAGCAGCAAAGCACAAGGTGAGGTTTTTACAAAGAAAGCTGAGATTGCGCAGACATTGATGGAAGGTCCAATGCTAATGTCATTGTGGCAAGAATTTGGTTTAGTTAACAAAGAATGGAATAAATAAAAGAATAAAAAATGAAAAGGGGGTGGAAAAACTCCTGAGACCCCCCATGGCAGGGAGGTTGGAGCTAGATGATCTCTAAGGTCCCTTCCAACCCACACCATCCTATGGTTCCTACCACCAAACCATCCTATGATTCCTACCCTCAGCAGAAGAAGGACATGGACCTGTTGGTGAGGGTGTGGAAGAGGGCCATGAGGATGATCCAAAGGCTGGAGCTCCTCTCCTACAAGGACAGGCTGAAAGAGTTGGGGCTACACAGCCTGGAGAAGACAAGGCTCCAGGGACACCTCACTATGGCCTCCCAGTACCTGAAGGGGCTACAGGAAAGCGGGTGAGGGACTCTTTGCTAGGGCATGGAGTGGTAGGAGGTTAGGCAATGATTTAAAACTTGAGCAGGGAAGGTTTAGATGGGACATTAGAAGTTCTTCACCACAAGAATGGTGAGACACTGGCACATGCTTCCCAGAGTGGTGATGGAGGCTCCATCCCAGGAGACATTCAAGGCCAGGCTTGCTGAGGCTCTGAGCAACCTGATCACTAAAAGGACGCCCCTGCTCACTGCAGGGGGGTTGGATTAGATGCCCTTTGAAGGTCCCCTCCAACTCTATGATTTTATGGCTCTATGAGAAGCTCCTGTTCCTATAGGTACTAAGAAGGACAAAAATGCCCTGACTTTTCAGACACTGTCTCCTTTCACATTCACACAAAGAGCCAGGGTGTGATCACGCATCTCAAAAGAAGACAGGGACCAGGTCCAACCACACAGGGAGGCTGATGTTTTGATCAATTTGTTGATTGATCTGTCTTCTCTCTAGAATATAGACACAATTAAATTCTGCTCTCCTGCAACAATAACTCATCAAGAAACCTCCCATATAGCCTGGCCATAACATCAGTAACACTAAGTAACACCATCAGGACAGCTAAAGTTAGATTGAGCTGAGAGTCAACAATGAGAGGAGAGAGACAGAAGCCAGGGAAGATGCCTCCAGCTGAGGGAAACAGACGATCCTGAACACAATCCTTAAAATAAAGGCAGAACAAGCTGTAAGAGTATTTGGGTTAGACCAGGGAGAACAGCCAGAAATACAAAGCCAGATGGAAAGTAAAAAAGCAAGCAATTAAGAATAAGGGGGAACTGAAAATACATTTCTGATCTGTGGACACAAAACTAGCTGGCAAATAAATGTTTCACTGGCACCAAAACTGTTCACACCAGTGCAAAGATTTCCTAATCCCTGTTGCATTATGAAAATATTTAACCTTCAAGCAGAGTTCTGAGGAGCATCCACAAATCTGACTGGCAAGTAAAATGCTTTCAATTTTTTTTTTCTCCTTCCTGGCCACTGCCCCTCTATATTTTAATTTAAAGTACCTACGTCATATCAGATTCTAGCTCATCCATCAGAAACAATAAGATTGAACAAGTGGAATTTAATTTTAAGAGTGTTTCATAAGCCAAGAACAACAACAAAAGAAAAAAAGGAAATACAAGCTCATGGCACCTCAGCTGCATTTTAAACTGCCATGTTAATAGGATTAAGAGCATTCTACTTTGGAGAGGAAGTAGGAAGAAACTTTGAGTATGCAAGTGGAACACAAATAAGAGGATGCCAATTTCAGAAAAAGTAGGGTTAGTTTTTCCAGAAGCAGGCAAAATGTCAGTATTTCTCACAAAAAGATCTTCTATCAATTCTCCATGTGTTGGTTGTTCATATAAATACCCTCTCCTTCATATATGTATATTTTCAAATATGAAAATTCAAATATGTGTATTTTCCCTTTCAGAATTTTATTCAAACCTATTACATTCTAAAGAGCAAGGATAAAGGAGGAAAGAATGACCCCAGATGGATAGTCTGGGAATTAGAGTTTTACCCTCAGCTCATATTCTGATTTTCTCACTCACTGGGACTGTGATTATGCCTCTTGTAATACAGTTCATGACAAACCATGTACTAGTAGAGCTTCTTCTAACAAACAACTACTTCAAAAACAGGAGAATTACTTTTAACATGGAAAATGCCAAGTTCAGTTACAACCAATTCTCTCTATAGAGCAGTTCTAAAAGAAAGGCATCATCACTGGTCTTTGAAGGACCTGATTCATAGACTCATAGAATCACAGACTTGAAATGGACCTTCAAAAGCCATCTAGTTCAACATCCTTGCAGTGAGTAGGGACAACCTGAACCAGGTCAGGTTGCTCAGAGCCTCACTGAGCCTCCTAGAATGTGTCCAGGGATGGCGCCTCCACCACCTCTGTTCCAGAGCTTCACCACCCTCATGGAGCAGAACTTCTTCATAATATCTTGTCTAACCCTGCCCTGCTCTGATTTAAAACCTCTGCCCCTCATCCTACCACTAAAAGCTCTGCCAAACAGTCCCTCTGCTAAATCTGCTATAAACTTAAGACTACATGCTGTTTAACATGAGAAAACGTGGTCCTTTTTTTAGTTTTCATACATGTTATATATATATTTCCCAGTGCTAAAGGAAGCACTGCTGTCAGATGGCTTTTTTTGTCATGTGCAAAGCTCAGTTTAGGATGTCTACTGTCACCTGTGTGTAGTAGTAACTTACCAACCTCCACATGAACACCAGTGTGCCCACCGTTAGTCATCCCATTCATCAGCTCCGTGTCCTCCAGTTTCAGCTGCACTGGGGGTTGGAACTTCAGCTCCTCCTTCATCTTCTCCCATTCATCTTTCATCTGAGAGCGAGTGGCAGAGTTAAAACGGCATTTCACCTTCTGAATAACATTGTCTGAAACAAATCAAAAACACATCCCCATCAGCTCTACAAAATTTAAGTGCTTTGGGTAATTACTAATCAAATCACAGTGTGCTTTTTTGATTGTTTTTTTCATTTCTCCCTTGTTTCTTATCTTATTACTTTCAGGTATAAAAATGCAACTTCTGATCCAGGAAGAAAAACACTTTTAGGTATTTTATATCATACACAGTCCCTTCTAAATACTATAAAACTCAGTGTCCTACCTGTTGGTTGACTGAAAATTAGCATTTTTATTCCAGGGTTAATGTGACATGTTTGGGACTACCCATGAGAAGGAATCATAGAATGGTTTGGGTTGGAAGGGACCTTCAAGATCATCCAGTTCCAACTCTCCTGCCATGGGCAGGGACACCTCCCACCACACCAGGCTGCTCAATGCCTCATCCAGCCTGGCCTTAAACACCTCCAGGGATTGAGAGGGCATTCACAACCTCTCTGGGCAACCTCTTCCAGCCTCTCACCACCCTCACACCAAAGAACTTCTTTCTTCCTTATCTCCAGCCTAAATCTCCCCTCTTCCAATTTGCCTAGTCCTGCCATCCTGGACCCTATTCAAAAGTCCTACCCCAGCCTTTCTGGAGCCCCTGGAGGGGGGATTGAAAAGCTCCTCTGAGGTCTCCCCTNCCTCCCTTGCCCTGCTGGCCACACTTCTCTTGATGCAGCCCAGCACTGGGTTGTCTTTCTGGCTCCTCTGGACCTACTCCTGCCCTCCTCTGGACCTGCCCCAACTTACCAAGTGGGACAACCAGAAGCATGAACTGCAAGGAGAAGCAATTTCACCTGGTGTTTTAACAATGTCAAGGATGACATGAACCAAAGGGCAATGGGTTCAAACTTGAGCACGGCAGGTTTAGATTAGACATTAGGAGATTAGGGTGGTGAGGTACAGGCACATGATGCCCAGAGAGGTTGTGGAGGTCCCATCCCTGGAAATATTCAAGACCAGGCTTGTTGAGGCTCTGAGCAACCTGATCTAGTGCAAGATGTCCCTCCCTCCAGCAGGGAGGCTGGACTAGATGAACTATGAAGGTCCCTTCCAATCCAACACATTCTATGATTGCATTTTTAGGTTTTCTCCAGCAGAGATAAACTAATTCAATCTATATTTGAGTCATGAAACAACTGATGGGTTGAGGCAATTCCACAGTGATCACACCACCATCCAAGACACAGGTTTACATACAGATCACCCTGCTTCATCCCTCACTCTTTAAATTTAATCCCATTTACAAACAAATCCCTTTCCACCAACGTGGCTGCTGGTTTGATTAGGAGTGTCACTGAAACTATGTGGCTGTTCACACCTCCAGAGCTGAAGTATCTCACTGTAGCTACTTGCTATTTAATTGTGCAAAAGCATCAGAAAATTCCAACCCTTTCAAGTGCTTAAAGAAATAAATTAGATATGCTATAAGAAAAAGCCACATCCTTCAGGTATTTTGCCAGAAGGCTTGTGTAGGTTGACCACAGTGGCAACTGGATATGATACATATGTAGTAGCTTAAGCTTGACTTTTGAGACCATACAGGAGGACTTGTTGTGCTAGAATATTCCTTTCATTAGCATTCCTTAGGGAAAAATTCTCTATTTTACCTGAAGTCAGCCTGCTATAATTATCTGCAACCACCAGGCAAAAGATAAGGATCTTATGCATCAAGTGCTACTTAGATCAGAACACAGGAAAAAAACTCCAAAACCCTAAATGCACACATGGCAAATAGGTAAAGAAAAAAAGAAAGGATGATATTAAAAATGAAAAAAAGGCCTTTCTTTTCTTTAAAAAGCACCTTATACAATTAAAAGAGGCTAGAAATTCCCTAATTCCTACTCAAAAAAAAAAAAAAAAAAGAGTAATTTGGATCTCAGCATAAAATTGCATTTTATATGGGATGTGCCCACAGGGAATCCACCTAAAATACAGCATGGCTGAGTAATATGCTTTATAGATGCCAATATGTGGATTTCTCAATCTTTTAAGCATGAGCTTAACACTATTGCTGAAATCCAGACAGAAATGTGCTAACTCACTGCAGTATCTTATCCTTTCCCAGAAGTGAGTTTCTCACTGCAAGGGAATTGTGTTTTTCAAAGGTGTGAGGTTCAGTAAAGCAGCTGCTACTTGGCAAAAAAAAAAAAAACCATCAGGCTAACAATGAAACACTAGGTATAATTGTGAAGTATCATATGAATCTAAGTCATGCCAAAAGTAAAGCTGCCCAAAAAAATAATCAATTCTGTCCTCCTTCTATCCTGTACTCATCCATCTCCATTTGTCAATTTCTGGTTAATTAAGACAGAAAATGTATGAGAAGAGCATTTTTTTTCTTCTGTGTTTGTGTATTAATCATGACAGCCTTTTGGTCATCTATTACAGGGGTTCTCAGGAACAGCAAAACCAATAAAGTGATTGTTTAATGCAGTTAGGAGATCTCTCCTACCTCTCACACTAATTTAGGCACACACATGCATTTTTATGATGAGGGTTTGGCCAGGAGACAACTTTTAACAACATTAAAACTAGAAAAAAGAATTCTGGCTATTACAGAACAAAGTTACAAACCAAATTCAAGAAAAGCATACGGTCTGGAAGCCAAACTGATGCTTGTTGTATCGTAGGAAGCAGCAAATTCCCACTGAAGCTCTTCCAGGAAGCAAAACGCCATGATGGTTGAGTAATTGCTGGAACAGATTGCCATGCAGGCAGTATCTCCAGAAGAAAGGAAACTGAAATGGAAAGGGAAAAAAAAAGCTAACATCAGTAATGAGCAGAAAAGTTATGTTAACCACAGGAAGTAAACTCTCAAAGCAAACAAAAGACACAGTCTGTATGAAAGAGCAGAGAGCCATGGGCAGAGGATCAAGAGTGGTGATTCTGCCCCTCTGCTCTCTTGAGACCCCACCTGGAGTCCTGTGTCCAGCTCTGGAGCCCTCAGCACAAGAAGGAGATGAATCTGTCAGAGAAGGGACAGAAGGATGATCCTAGGGCTGGATTACAGAATCACAGAATGTCAGCAATTGGAAGGGACCTCAAGAGATCATCAAATCCAATGCCCCTGCTGGAGCAGGAACACCCACATCAGGTCACATAGGAAGCCATCCAGGCAGGTTTGGAATGTCTCCAGAGAAGGAGACCCCACACCTTCTATGGACAGCCAAGACAAACATACAGTTTCTACACATTCCCAGATGCTGTTGAATTCACTGGCTCTCCCAGAGAGCCAATTCTAGGTGACCAGTTCTAGGAGTCCAGTTCTAGGTGACCAGATAACGTTGCACCCATGGGTCCAGCTCAGACCTGTTCAGCCTGGAGAAGGCTGTGGGGAGACCTCATAGTGGCCAACCAGGTCCTGAAGGGTCTACAGGAAAGCTGGGGAGGGACTATCTGTCAGAGCATGTAGTGGTAAGACTACATGCTAAGACTGTGACTTCAAACTAGAGCAGGTTTAGTTTAGACTTTAGGAAGAAGTTCTTCCCCATGAGGGTGGTGAAACACTATAAAAGTTTGTCCAGAGAAGTGATGGAGGTCCCATCCATGGAGACATTCAAGGCTAGGGCTGCTGAGGCTCTGAGCAACCTGATCTAGAGCAAGATCTTACTGGAAGAGGTGGGACTATGTGGTCTTTGAAGGTCCCTTCCAACTCTATAATTCTATGATTCTGAAAGACTTATTGTCACTGCTGTAATAGTCCTGCAGCCCCTGTAGCTCTAACACTTATCCTTAACTCATGGAGCCCACCTCTGCATATTAAAGAGCACAGTATAGATTTTATGAAATTGCTACATCAGGAAAACCTGAGGATGTTATTTACCCAGTCTGGCTTTAAATCATGTTAACAGGAAAAGAGATGGCCAGGAAACACCACAGGCAAGAAGATTATGAAAGAAAACACTGCAGCTTTTCACAAACAAAAGCAGAAACAAGCAAGTTTGTGCACAGGAGGCAAGCAGATGTACTCCCTGCTCCCCTAGAATGTGACAACTTCATATTAAAAGCAAGAGATATTTTTAAACTTGCATAAATCAAAATATTTAAACAGTGTTACTGCCCATCTGCAACAAAGAAAGATTAATTTGTAGCAGAAATAGCACAATAAAAACTCTGTTCCAAAAGGGTCCCTCTAGCCTTGAAGCCAAATTTATGTACAAGTTTCCATTTACAGATGGTGCAAAAAAACTTCTACAAGACTTAACAGGGGATTCATCTGACCAAAATGTAGGCAAAAGGGATGAAATAAGTCAAAAAGCCATAAAATGGTTTGGAAGGGGCCTCAAAGACCATCTGGTTCCAATCCCCATGCCCTGGGCAGGGTCCCACTAAACCAGGTTGCTCAAAGCCTCATCCAACCTGGCTCTGAAGTCACTTGAAGTCACTCTCAATTAGGCTTCATTGAAAAAGTCAGAGCACTCAGTCAAGATGTCATCATGTGAACAGATGAACTTCCACAATTCCACCACAATTATAGATTTGCAATAATCTCTGAAAGAAGACTGGGAAAATCTTCCCATAAAAACAGCCTTTAAATACCTCAAGGGTGGGTGTGAGGAGGATGAGGCCAGTTTGTGTTCAGTGGTGCCCAGTGACAGGACAAGAGGGAACGGGCACAAAATTTAACATCTAAACATGAGGAGAAACTTCTTTCCTTTGAGGGAGAACTGGCACAGGCTGTCCAGAGAGGTGGGGGAGTCTTCTTCTCTGGAGACATTCAAAACCCACCTGGACATGTTCCTGTGCAACCTGCTCTAGGTGACCCTACTCTGGCAGGGGGCTGGACTGGTTGATTTCCAGAGGTCCCTTTCAAGCCCTGTTATCTATGATCCTGTGTAATATTCCAGTACAAAACCAAAGTTTTGAAGATGAACAATTACTCTCTTTGCTCTCTTTTCTGCTATTTATCCATTTCATCCCTCTCATACAGAAATACCCATGGTTTCTATCTTATCACATTTTTATTTATGCATCCTACTATGTACTTGGGATCTATGGTTTTGATTAGCTCTGTTACAGCCCAGTTACCATGAGCAGCTTTTCCTAAATTCCTTTCACCCCCAGCTCACAGCTGAGGATCAACACTTTGCCAGTGTACAACTACCTTTCCCACTTGTCAATAATTTATGGCCTTTTTGCCATGGATCTGTTTGCACTCTTCTCATTTCAGAGCCAGAAGCAGAGCTGCTTCTGTGGAGACTACAGAAGATTAAAAGCAGTAGAACATGGTTAGCATTAAAGGGCATGAGTTCACTCCGAGGGAAAAGGAATTAAAATGCTAATCTCAGCTTTTGCAATTGATTCAGGGTAAGTTCATGTATCTTCTCCCTCTAGTCACCCCCCTCAGAAAGCAATATTTAAGTTTTTTAACTCAGGGTTACTTCTTTCCTCACATTTGCTAAGCAGAAATGCAATCACAAGCTAAAATGCGTTTTTAGAACTACATTAAAATCAATAATAAAAGAAAATTCCCATCTCTGAATTAAATGTTCGTTTCTAAAAGTACAGAGTAGCAGATCCTTCTCCAGTAAATCACAGCAAAGATTTATAATTTCTCCATTCTGGTTATTGCTTCAGGCCTCCTCAAGATAGACAGTCAGAGCTTGTAGAAACTTGAACCCTGCTGGTATTTAGAAAATGGAGTGGGCAGCAGGTAGGAGGGAGTCAGGGCAGCTCTGTATATGCCAGAAGCACAAGTGCAGGGGCCTGAGAGAAGGAATCAACAAGCTTTGACAGTCACTGAAGAGAGAACCCACTCGTGAGACCCCACCTGGAGTACTGCATCCAGCTCTGGTGCCCTCAGCACGAGGACATGGACCTGTTGGAGGTGGTCCAGAGGAGGGCCGTGAGGATGATCCAAGGGCTGGAGCAGCCCCCCACGAGGACAGGCTAAGAGAATTGGGGTTGTTCATCCTGGAGAAGACAAAGATCTGGGAACACCTCATGGCAGCCTTCCAGTTCCTGAAGGGGCTATATGAAAGTTGGAGAGGAAAGTTGGGGGGAAAGTTGGCTGTTTGCCAGAGCACAGAGTGATAGGACAGGGGTTTTAAAATGTATCAGGGCAGGATTAAATTAGACATTAGGAAGATTTTCTTCCCCATGAAGGTGGTGAGGCTCTGGAACAGGTTGCCCAGAGAGGTGGGGGAGGCCCCATCCCTGAAGACATTCCAGGCCAGGCTTGCTGAGGCTCTGAGCCACCTGATCTAGTGCAAGATGTCCCTGCTCACTGCAGTGGATTTGGACTAGATCACCTTTGAAGGCTCCTTCCAACTTTATGATTCTATGATGCTATGAAAAGGGTTTGGGGTTTAGACCACAGAATGCCTTCTTAGAATCTATCAGCAGAAGCTCCCTAAGTTCAGTTGCCAACAGTAACAAGTATTGCCCATCAAGCACAAAGCATTCACTACAAAAAATTACATCTAAAGTAAATAATTCTTAATATATGTTTCCTGAACTGTTTGACTCTGCTGTTAAGAAATAAGGTTTCAAAACACTTCTCAAAGCTTGCAATCTAGATGTGTGTGGTAGGATTTCAGATCGGAGTAAGGGATGAAAGAATAAACCCAATTCTGAAATTTCAACTAATCCCTATGACAACTATTTCAAAAATTGAAGTAAAAAAAAACCCCAACCAAACAAAAACAGGAACTTACTGGATGCTAAGGTCACGTCCTTTTGCTGTGCCTCGACTTGGATATTGCATCAGAATTGAGGCTAATGCTTTCAGTCTTTTCCTGCATTCCAGAAAGTCTCGATTGAAATGAAAATCTGTGGAGGCTGAGAGGGGAAGTCCATCCCTTACCCGCACCACACAGGCAAAGAAGATCATGGACATTCTCCACTGGAGTAGTCATGAGGACAACCTGAAAATGAAATATAAGATGAGGTTAATGCCATGTTAATGTATGTGTGATATTAGTTACTTACAGTCCAACATGCTAGAGATTATTCACCACTGCTATTCAGAAGTAGCTCTCAGCTCATCAGTGCTATTGAAAAGGCAATCAACTGTTCTCAAAGGTCACAGCTATGTCCACTTTTTGCCTCTCTCCAATAAAAAAGTGATGGACAGGATCTGACAGAGGAATAATCTACGTGAAAAATAACAGTATTTGTCCTGTTTTACCTTGAGTGGCAGAAATGCCAAGTAAAGTCCTTGAAGGTATTTATGAACACTGGTTGACACCCACTGACACACTGCTTCCTCACTAATGTTGCAAATATCACATAGAATGGTTTGAGTTGGAAGAGACTTTAAATATCAAGTAGTTACAACCCCCCTGCCATGGGGAGGAGTGTCACCTCACACTAGACCAGGTTGCTCAAAGTCTTACCCAGCTTGGCTCCTGGAATGGGGCAACCACAACTTCTCTGGGCAGCCTGGGCTCAGTAAAGAACTCCTTCCTCATATCTAACCTGTATTTGCCCTTTCTAAGCTTAATCTTTCCTCTTCCAGTTTAAAGCCATAACACCCTGTGTTGTTCCTGATCCAGTCCCTCTCCAACTTTCTTTTTAAGAACCTGATACATAAACAACAAACAGTTGCATTAATGTTGCAGTTAGCTGATTTTCTACTATAATATGCAAATAAAATAAATCTTAGGCTACAGCAGTTAGGCTCTTTTTCACAGAATCAACTAGGACTTAATATACAGCTGGCCTCTCTTAACTCCTTACTCTGTAACAAGTGACAATTGCCCATGAAAAGTTACTATTGGAATTTACCTGGTACATTCAGAACACACAGGAGATCTGTCCTTCAGACATAGCACAAGTATTCAGTACGAGATGTTAGAAGATCAACAAAGCAGCTCACACCATCACTGTAAGATAACCAGAATGAACATTTTAAACAACTAACTTGATGACCTCTAAGTATTTACAATGTAAGATCTCCCCTGCAGGGGTAAACAAATCCTGTTTTGCCAAAAGGAAAACTAACAATTTATTTTCTTAAGCAATACATCACTTTCTAGATGACACTATAAAAGATATTATAAAATTATATGAAGATATAATTTCTGATGCCCCAATCAATCTTTCTAAGCTATAGAATCATAGAATAGTTTGGACTGGAAGGGAGCTTAAAAATCATCTAGTTCCAAGCCCCATGCCATGGGTAGGGACACCTCCCACTACATCAGGTTGCTCAGTCCAGCCTGGTCTTAAACACCTCCAAAGAGGGGAAAATAAGAATTTCTTTCTTATATCTAGCCTGAATCTACCCTCTTCCAACTTACATCCATTATTTCTAGTCCTTCCATCACATAACCTATTAAAAAGTCCTACCCCTGCCTTTCTGTAAGCCCCCTTCAGGTATTGATATCCTAGTGTCCTGTAAAAAGGAAGCTCCAAATCAGTACAATTCAAGTGATTACCACAAAAAAACTTAAGAAAAAAAAAAAAAAGCATTTACTCTGCCTCAGATTACATAAATGAATCATAAGGAAAATAAGAAAATCAGACTATGACCTCAAACTTCAGACAGAGGGAATGACTGATTTAAATAGCTCTGTATCAAACAATTCATTTTGATGCTCAAAGTTGCTCTGAAATATGCTTCATCAAGTGTTTTTCTTGCCTAAAGTAGGCAGGAGAGCAAAGTGTCTTCTAGTTCTCTTGCCTGTAGATCTGCTGGAGTTTCTAATAAGGGTTGAGTTCTTACTACAAGTGGCAGTAGGAGGGCCTTGTTTCTGCTCCACAGGAAAAATGTGAACATAACTTGTAAGAACTATCCCTTCATCAAAGGTGGATGCAATTTGCCAGCATGTAAAAGCAACAAACAAAGGTCAGAAAGCATAGTTGCACGTGTTTTGTTTCCTTAGAAAGTGAAATTAAAACTCCAGGAGATCACACATCGCTTCAAAAGTGGGTTTTTTTGAATTTTGAATTTTTAAACCAGAGATTATAGAAAAATCACACCTTTTTTTTTTTCTACTGTCCCTTCAACAGCTCTTCACCAATAGTCATTTGAGGTGTAAAATCAAATGGAGCTGGCTGACTTCATTTCATCTGGCATCAAAAAGAAATCCAACAATAATCAAGACTATTACAAGTCAACTCGAAACAAGACATCCATCTTCAACATGTTGAGCTAATGACCATGAAAGAAACAGTGCAGAAAGCAGCTTAAACTTCAACGTAAAAGTTAAATAAAAACTAAAAACTAAAAACTGGCATTTAATTTAATGCAGTCAGCTCTGAAGTATGGTCACACAGAACAGCAGAGTTTTATGGTCAATGGTTAGTGATGCTGATGAAGAACAACCCCAAAATACAGAATCACAGGTTTGCAAAGGTGACACCTTACTATCCAAAAGAACTAAAAGGTGTGAGATTCGAGAAAAGTACCTCTAAAGTGAGTTAAAAGACAAAATACAAGCTTTTTTCATTCAGGAGTCATTTTGAAAAGAAGCACAGGCTACACTAAAAGAAGCAAGAGCCAACTTGAACTCAATGAAGAAGGCAAATCCTAAATTCATGCAATTAGTTCACCTCTCTCCTTATCTCCAATTACTCAGACCCACCAAGCCCTCTCCTCCTCTTTTCCACATACCCCCAGCCCACCTACCCTGGCAGTGCACTTCAACATGGTTTTGGCTTTTCTTCTTCCTTTTTCACAAGCCTCTTGCTACTTAGACATCATCTTCAAGTGTCAGTGTCAAATAAGAGTTACTACTTCACCTCCTTCAAAACTTAATTACTAGCAAATCAATTTTGCCACGTCACCCAAAAGCAAACACATGCTATCAACAACTTACTGGGCTGATCAAGGGTGCACACAAATGAGTGAATTTATCATTTTACTATTTCAGGTGGACCTACACTTTGTCACTACCTGATCTTTCTATTCACATATGATTAGCAGCCCAAAGTATCTGCAATGGACTTTACGTGGCAGACCTTTGATCTCAGGTCCTGAACTTTGCCAATGTCTTTTGACAAAGTAGATAGCAAAAATCTTGCTGCATCCACAATTAGTAACATGGTGTCAGCTCAGCTATTTCACTGGCACAGAGCAGGCAAGACCTTTTAAGTGATTCTTTCTGAAGAATGAGTTATAATCTATGAATTAACTAAACAAAGCTCATTTTTTTTCATTCTCTGGAGCACCTGTACATCTAACAACACTTCAACAGAAAACTCAGAGTCACATAAACAGTACAATCTTATAACAAATAGGTTTGATGAGGATCTGAGCAACCTGATCTAGAAGAGGGTGGGATGCTACAAAGATGATAAAGGGCTAGAGCAACTCCCTTATGAGGACAGGCTGAAGGAGTTGGGGTTGTTCAATCTGGATTTGTGGAGAAAAAGAGGGGACCTCAAAGTAACTTCTCAGTACCTGAGGGGGGCTACAGAAAGACTGGGGTAGGAGTTTTTAATAGGATGTGTGATGGAAGCACTAGAAATAATGGAAGTAAATTGGAAGAGGGGAGATTCAGGCTGGATATTAGAAAGAAATTCTTTACAGTGAGGATGGTGAAACACTGGAACAGGTTGCCCAGAGAGGTTGTGGATGCCCCCTCTCTGGAGGTGTTTATGGCCAGGCTGGAAGAGGCACTGAGCAACCTGTGATAGTGGGAGGTGTCCCTGGAACTCGATGATCTTTAAGGTCCCTTCCAACCTAAACCATTCTATGATTCTATGATTGGTTCAGGGTATTTCCACAGTAGACATCTAAGCAGTTATCTAAAGCACAGTTCCTCCATCCCTTGTTCCCTAAGAGGCAGCCATCTCTCTCCACTAACTGCACATGGATTATTGAGGCAGCCTTAATCATTCCTCTTACACTTCACTACCCTGTTACACAAGTGCCTTCAAATAAGAAGATTAGATCCAGCTCTCAAGCACCACCCTTCTCCAAATGCTAGACAAAATCCCTCCTCACTGGGAGAACTGTATTTCCCCTATTTAGAAAACGATCTATCTAAAAAGCTCTGAAAGCTACTGCAAAGCAGTGCACAGCTCACAGAGGAGATTATTTTAAAAGAAATTCTTTGATAAATTATTTTATCTAACCATCAAGAGCAGAAGTTTCCTTCGAAAAACAGCATAACACTAAAAAAGGAATGTCTTGTTACTAGGACATTCATCTTGGGACATGTTTGAAACCCAACAGCATCCACTTATTTTATCAAGCTCCAATCTTCCTACTGATGGAATAGTAGAAAGTTTTAGTGGATGTTACTATAAAATACGTTGAGTTAGAAGGGACCTTCAGAGGTCATCTAGTCCAGCCCCCCTGCAGTGAGCAGGGACATCTTGAACTAGATCAGGTTGCTCTGAGCCTCATCAAGCCTGGCCTTGAATGTCTCCAGGGATGGGGCCCCCACCACCTCTCTGGGCAGCCTGTGCCAATGTCTCACCATCCTCATTATCCAGGATGCTCCTGAAGCAGTCTGTGAAGTTATCCAGACATATGATAGCTTGATACATGATCATAACTACTGCACCTCATGCAGGTAGGTAAAGCTCAGAGGCAGTCCCAGACATAGGTGGGACATCAGAATATGAAAAAGATTCAGGCTGACTCAATCAAACATAAAACATGTAATAGAGCTGCAGCTCAAGAACTGCACTCAGTCTCAACCAACAAGAAAAGGAACTGAGATAAGGTTTATGATGAAGAGTTACTGCTTCTCTGCAGGATCACAAAGTGGATTTTATCCTCACATATATAAAAAGGCAAATGGGAAAGTCTATTAAATTTCTCTTCTTCTTGGACTACAGTGACAGTTTCCATCTGCTTCTTCCCAGCAGCACTCCCTCAGAATTGCTGTAAGCTGTAAGCAATACTGACCAAGCTACTTGATATCGTAAAAACCACCCTCTATTTTTAGCAGTGAATAAAAACTATCTGAAAGCATGATGTTACCTCAACTTTTAAAACAGGGTTTATGGGCATCAAGAGTCTACAGGGCAGATGACTCTAGTCTAATCTCCACTCACCCATCTCTCTCAATAAAGCATGACACCCCTGAAAAACACCCCCTCACTGTGACACTGTTTTGTACTTACAGGTCTCCCCAACTTCCCTTCAAGCACCCTGAGCATGATCAAGCTTTACTTCAATTCCACAGGTCACAAACACTCACACAGAATCATTTCAGTTGGAGAAGACCTTTCAAGATTGTCAAGTCCAACTGTGAACCATTGCCAGCTCCACCACTAAACCCTTTGTGACACATCTACATGTCTTTTACATGCCTCCAGGGATGGTGAATCAACCACTTCCCTGGGCAGCCTGTTCCAAGGCTTGACAACCTGAAGAAATCTCTCAAATATCTAACCTAAACCTCCCCAGGCACAACTTCAGAACATTTCCTCTTGTTCTATTGCCCGTCAGAGTCCCAAATCCTCCTCCCCTCTACATTCCTCAAGCACTTCAATCAACTTCCAAATCCTATATCCATGCGACTGGATCCTCTCCCCAACACATGCACAACCCCCACTCACCACCACCTCAACATCCTCCAAGACCCCAACCCAAATTAATCACAGAATCATAGAGTTGGAAAGGACCTTCTAAGGTCATCTAATCCAACCCCCCTGCAGTGAGCAGGGACATCCTGCTGCACTAGACCAGGTTGCTCATTCGCCTCAGCAAGCCTGGCCTTAAATGTCTCCGGGGATGACGCCTCTACCACTTCTCTTCCAATGCCTCACCACTCTTAAGAGGAAGAACTTCCTCCTAATGTCTCATCTAAACCTGCCCTGCTCTAGTTTAAAACCATTTCCCCTCATCCTGTTACTCCATGCCCTGGCAAACAGTCCCTCTCCAGATTTCCTGCAGTCCCTTCAGGTACTGGTAGCCCACTATGAGGTTCCTCTGAAGCTTTCTCTTCTCCAGGCTGAACAGCCCAAACTTTCTCAGCCTGTATTTGTAGTAGAGGTGCTCCAGTCCTCAGATCATCTATGTGATCTCCTCTGGATCCTCTCAAGCAGGTCCATGTCCCTCTTGTGTTGCGGGCACCAAAGCTGGATGCAGTAACACGTGGTGAAGAGAGGTTACACCAAAGGGGCAGAATGCCTCTAGGGATGGAGCACCCACCACCTCCCTGGGCAAGGTCTCCCAGCATCTCACCACCATCATGGTGAAGGATGTCTTCCTAATAATAACTAATTTAAACTGCCTTGCTCTAATTTAAAACCATTGTTGCTCATCCTGTTCACTACATGCCCTGACAAACTGTCCATCTCCATCCTCCTGATGGAAGAACTAGGAATAACGGATGTAAATTGGATAAGAGGAGATTCAGGCTGGATAGAAGAAAGAAATTCTTCACGGTGAGGGTGGTGAGACACTAGAACAGGTTGCCCCCTCTCTGGAGGTGTTTAAGGCCAGGCTGGAGGAGACACTGAGCAACCTGATCTAGTGGGAGGTTGTAACTAGATGATCTTTAAGGTCCTTTCCAACCCGAACTATTCTGTGATCTTGCCTCTAGGTTCCCTCCAGGTACTGGTGAATCGCCTCCCTACACACCTCACAACCCCGACAGAGCACCCCACACCCTCCTACTCGCCCCGATCACTCCAGCTCCCCCTCTTCAGGGCCCATCTCTCCCCTTCATGCCCTGGAGGCTCCATACACACACAAACACACACACACTGGGGGCGGCACGGCTCAGCCCGGCCCTCTCACACCCCCTCTATCCCTGGTGACCCAGAAGGGGATAGAAAAAGAGGGAGGGCAGGCTCCGCACAGCCCCGAGACGCCTCCGCCACTCACCTGCGCCGGCCCCGGGCCTTTCCCTTCGCTCGGCAACGGAGGCGACAGCACAGCCCGCCCGCTTCCGCCCACTGAGGCGGCGGCCAGAGCGTCCTCCGCGCGGGGCACGCCGGGACCGGGGAGGCCGTGGCAGAGGGCGGAGGGGAACCCGGAGCTGTCACATATCCCCGGGTCTGTCACATATCCCGGGTCTGTCACATATCTCTGGGTCTGTCACATACCCCCGGGTCTGTCACATAGCCCCAGTCTGTTACATAGCCCCAGTCTGTTACATAGCCCCGGGTCTGTCACATGGCCCCGGAGCGGAGGCGGCGAGGACACCGGGGGTCAGGCTTAGGCTCCTGGTGCTGATGCATGGAGCCAGAAAGGCAGGGGAAGGACTTCTTAATATGGTATCGGATGGGAGGACCAGAAACAATGGATGTAAATTGGAAGGGGGTAGATTCAGACTTGACGTAAGAAAGAATTTTTTTACAGTGAGGGTGGTGAAACACTGGAACAGGTTGCCCAGAGAGGTTGTGGATGCCCCCTCTCTGGAGGTGTTCAAGACCAGGCTGGACAAGGCACTGAGCAGCCTCATGTAGTGGGAGGTGTCCCTGCCTATGGCAGGGGGTTGGAACTCGATGATCTTTAAGATCCTTTCCAACCCAAACTATTCTATGATTTAAGGGGTTCTCCTGGGGTCCCATATCACTGGGCCAAGGTTGAGGCTTTGGTGGAATCCTAGGGGTTGGAAAGGACCTTCATTGAGTCCAAGCCCCCTGCAGTGAGCAGGGACATCCTGCACTACATCAGGTTGCTCAGAGCATCATCAAGCCTGGCCTTGGATGTCTCCAGGGATGGGGCCTCCACCACCTCATGGTGAAGAACTTCCTCCTAATGTCTCATCTAACCCTGCCCTGCTCTATTTTCAACCTAAATGATTCTCTAAGATCAGAGCATGGGCTGTGAGTGCTGTCATCTTGATGGGAACACACATCCATCCAATGTTGCAGGAGTCACACTGGAGCCCAAGGAGAGGAAGAAACTGAGGTTTTCACAGTGACACAGGTTCAGACACCAAGTCAAACATGAACAGTCATACCAGGCTCTTCTGGAAGCTGTTGCATGAAATAAAACTATGCTGTCTAGCTCAATTCTAGCTCTTCAAGAGGAGCTCTCTACTGCTGTGCATCCTAGGTGACAGATGGGGTTTTAATTACGAGCTGCTGCAGAAAGTGAACTGGGTTTCAAACCAGATTACCCTCGTCCTTCCTTCTGGTGCTGCCAGGTGTAAAAAAAGTCATGTGGAATGATAGCTGGGTCTCATTGCAGGAGTTCGTAGAGTTGTAGAATCACCTGTATTGGAAATGACCTTTCAGATCATCAAGTCTGACCATCAATAACCTTTCAGATTATCAAGTCTGACCATCAACCCAACAAGAACCATCACAAAACCATATCTCTGAAGATCTGTGTCTGCCCATCTCTTAAAAACATCCAGGAATTGTGCCTCAGCCACTTCCCTGACAGCCTGTTCCAGTGCTTAATGGATTGTGGCAGTAACACACCACAGACTTGTCTTCTCACATGATGTTCTTCTGGAAAAAAAAAACAGAATAAGAAGAGAGGGGAAAAAGGTATTCCTGAACATGGCAGCTCTGAATTCCCAAATCTTGACATGGGGACACAATCTGAGTGAAATCAAGATGTTATTTCTTAGCAACAGCAGCATATGAGGTGAATAACAACTGATGTTCTGCTTCTGTTCAAGCAGCTTCCACTCTCCAGAACACATCATCATGCTGGTCCAAGTCGAGCTTATTTTGCAGACTGATTTCACCCCCACTGAGGGATGCTGCTCTGGATTCTCCCTGTTTGTGAAATGATTTAGGAGATGTGTTTGGGATTCTGGGCAACAGCAATAAATCAGCTTAATTCCAAATGTTTGGGTTTTTTTCTTTCAATTCCTAATGGTTTTTTCTCCTTTCATCCATGCAGGGTGGTGTTTGCCCACTTCATAAGAAGTGTGGGGTATTTTGATCTCATTCACTCTGCCTTTAAAGGGAACATCTCTCCTCTTACTAGCACCACCAAAAGGTGTGTTATTTTGTAGGCTTAATCCTCTGGTTTTTAGACCTTTGTTAAGATGTTGGTGACCAAGAAAGTCCACAACACAATCCTAAAGCTCAGCAGTCACTGTGTTTCTACTCCCAGGTATGTTAGATGAAGCCATTCTGCCACCACTCTTCTCCCTGTGACCAGAAAAACCATGAACTGTATTTTATTAATAGGCAGAGGTGACCACTTAGGGATCTGAGAGTGTAACAATCTGTTTGCTTGTGTCACAGGTTCTTCTGAGGAGCTGGTAAAGTCTAGCTGGCTCTTCTTAATCTACCTAATGACCTCATTAATGTCTATAAATATGGAAAGGGTGAGTGTCAGGAGGATGGAGCCAGGCTCTTCTAGTGACTTCCAATGATAGGACAAGGGGCAATGAGTGCAAGCTGGAACACAGGAGGTTCCACATGAATTTGGGAAAGAACTTTTTCACAGTGAGGGTGATGGAACACTGGAACAGGCTGCCCAGAGAGGTTGTGGAGTCTCACTCTCTGGTGATATTCAAAACCCATCTGGATGCCTTCCTATGTGACCTGGTCTAGGTGTTCCTGCTCTGTCAGGGGGATTGGACTAGATGATCTCTTGAGGTTCTTTCCAATCCCTGATATTCTGTGATACAACAGCACAGATTCTAGCCTTCACTCCCTTCTATAACTCTTCCACCTCTTCAAGATACTCCTGTGCCAGAGGGATGAGCAGGGATATCACTCAGGCAGTGACTGAATTGCTGCTGGCCCTGGGGCGATAAGCAGCCAGTAGCTGTGTCAGATGGTTAGCACTGCAAGGCAGAGATTGTGTTCCATCATGCTTATCTTGACTTGGTGACAAAAACCTTCCTGCTACCCAATTCTCCTAATGCAGAACAAAATGCAAGGTTCCTTTTCTTTACAAAGTCACTGTATGTTTGGAAAGTGAACTTCTTTTGTTACTGTGGCTTAGCAGCTTCCCCATGAATGACACCCAGTGCTTTGCAGGGCTCCCTCTTTCTGACTATATGAGCACCAGAGTGGCTCAGGAGACTGGGAGATACAAGTTCCTGATTGCTCTTTACAAGTTCATGATTGCTCTTTACAAGTCCCTGATGGCTCTTTACAATCTCTGCAAGGAGGTTGCAGAGATGTGAGGTCTGTTCTCCAGAGTAACAGACAGTAGAACAAGAGGGAACAGACTCAAGTTGCACCAGGGGAGGTTTAGGATGGATATTAGTTAAAAAATTCACTCTAAAAGGGTTATCAAGCATTGGAACAGGCTGCCCACGGGAGTGGTTGAGGCACCATCCTGGGGATATTGAAGAGACAGGCAGACACAGAGCTTAGAAATATGATTTAGAGATGATTCTTCTTGGAGTTGGGTTGATGGTTGGACTTGATGATCTGAAAGGTCCCTTCCAACCTGGTTATTTTTGTGATTCTACATAATGCTTTCATGTTTGTAGAGTCTCTGCTGTTCTTCCCCAGGACCTACCATCAGAGAAAATGAGCAACCCAACCAGTAAAAATGTTAAAGTGCTGCCACTCAGTCAATAAGGTTGCTCTGACCACCAAACACCTCATATCTTTCCAGTTACTCCACCAATCTACCAGTCCCACAACGTTGTGGTGGATCTGGGACAAGTCTGAAGGCTGAGGCCAAACAATTATAGAGAGAAAAAAAATGTTGCTATCTATATCATAAGTCATCTCCCTACTGGTGCTGAAGAGAAAATAAACAAAAAGCTGCTTCTTTTTTTTTCTTTTTTTTATTTTTTGCCACAGCTCCAACTGTAAGAAATGAGAACAAAGAAGCACAAAGCAACAATGCTGAGCTTCCAAAGAAAACAACCTAATGTGCAGACAGCCTTGAAGCTGATAAGCTGAGATGATCTTATCCTGCATGAGAAGCTTTGCCAGGGAATCTGAAGCCAGTCTCTGCTTCCATTTTGAAGCAGCACATCCTTAAATCAAAGAAAAAAAAATAAAAAAAACTCTACAGAGTGTTTGGGGAAAAAGAAAATATCATCCACTGCTGAATTCTTGAGTGCTTGAAGGTTCTTTGACAATGCATGAAAACCAGTTATTGAAGAGCTCTTTTACCTACCAGCTGAGAGATTGTGATAGCAGTGGTTAGCAGAAACAAACCAGACAGGAAACTACTCAGACTATTCCATTTTTTTTCCACTTTTACATGATGATGTTTTTCAGTTAAAAAAAAAATTAAGAAAACAAAACAACCAACCCAGGGTACTGTCTGAATTTAGAGCAGCACCTTGTTTACTGATGCTGAATGTGATGGAAGATGGTCACACTGATAAGAGGTGACCAAGCAGGTGAATTGAATATATTTTAAGGTTTCTTTCCAGTGGTGTGGAACAGCATTAGCATACATTAAACATGGCACATTGAGGGTCAGGCAGCCTGGCCAAGTGGATTATCCAAACTCATAGAGTAGTCCCTAAATCCCCAGGAAGCTGTGGAAGCGCCAGCCAAGAAGAGCAATGTCTTGCTATGAAAATAACTTGCTGTCATTTCACTGAATGACTTTTTATGCTTTCATCTCTTGCATTAAATGCAAATTCCCTTCTTGTTGCTGTGGTTAGAAAGAGGCTGGGTACTCACGCCCTCATTTCCCTGTGGCATCATGATTTCTTGACTGACCTTCTGTTGGAATTATCCTGCCAGCCACAAAACAAAGGACTGCTTTATTAGATTGTTTGCCTTTGGGATTTGCTTATGATTTAATGATCCTGGCCATGACTTGGGAAAGAACAGAGTGTGGCAAATACTGAATCTTTCACAAAGAGGTTTAAATTAAAATAGAAGAAAACTCACCGACACGCAAAACCCTTGACAGCTTTCTGGATGAATGCAAGTTGGCATTTGGCAGTGATGTTTAAAACAAAGTAAGCATAATAGTTTGTTAGATCTCAGATGTCTTCACCAGTACTTCCTGAGTGAGCAAGGAAATCCTCATTTTAGATGGCCACAATACTGGCTCTAAGGTAAACAATTGTGAATTATCCTACTGATAGCACACACTGCTTGAAAAGAAAGGGATCTGAAGGATATTAAGGTCTTGTCTTTGTGCCTTTCACAGCCATTTATTTATGGTATGTAGATACACCTTGTGGATATAGAATCATAGAATCATAAAGTGGTTTGGGTTGGAAGGGACCTTAAAGATCTTCGAGTTCCAACCCCCCTGCCATAGGCAGGGACACCTCCCACTACATCAGGCTGCTCAGTGCCTTGTCCAGCCTGGTCTTGAACACCTCCAGAGAGGGGGCAACCACAACCTCTCTGGGCAACCTGTTCCAGTGCTTCACCACCCTCACTGTAAAGAATTTCTTTCTTATCTCAAGTCTAAATCTACCCCCTTCCAATTTACATCCATTGTTTCTGGTCCTCCCATCTGATATCATATTAAAAATTCCTTCCCCTGCCTTTCTGTAGGACCCCCTCAGGTACTGATAATATGTAGATACACCTTGTGGATACAGAATCATAGAATCATAAAGTGGTTTGGGTTGGAAGGGACCTTAAAGATCTTCGAGTTCCAAAACCCCTGCCATGGGCAGGGACACCGCCTCTTCCAGTGTCTTACCACCCTCACAGTGAAGAATTTCTTTCTTCTATCGAGCCGAAATCTCCCCTCTTCCAATCTACACTCATTGCTCCTAGTCCTGCCATCCTGGACCCCACTCAAAAGTCCTACCCCAGCCTTTCTGTAGCCCCCTTCAGGTATTGAGAAGCTCCTCTGAGGTCCCCCCTGAGCCTTCTCTTCTCCAGGCTGAATATGAATATGAATAGTGGAGCTAAAGCACTGGTGCCTGGCTCAGTGAATAGCACATCAAATAGCAAATACTGAATCCAAACCATTTGGGAAATGGGAAAGTAGGTGCAAAATTATAACCTCCTCAGCATGCTCTAGTCTATACACCTCCAGTAATCACAGACCCAGTGAAAATATGTGTGAGGAGGTGAGTAATTTTGTGACTGGAGATTTGATGTCTTACCCAAGACAGTGGACCGTGGTGCTCCACTGATAAAGGCTGGCAGGGCAAGGTATCACAAAAGCCTGGTCTGAAGCCAGGGTTTCCTCTGTAGCTGCCAAATTCCTCCCCCACACTGTCAGCAGTGTGATGGGCTGTCATGAGATCCATCATTAAACACTTTGCATCACCAGTAAAACCACATAAGGCACCAGCTGAGCCCTGTATTTAGACAAGTATAAATACAACATAAAGCCAGTCCTTGAATCCCACTGCAATGCTCATTTCATTTCTTCACAGACCACCCGTGGTGGAGGAATATAAGAAGCAAAGTCTTAAATTTTCATTTCCCAGGGATTTGGGAAGTAGATTTGTTAACTTCTAGACGAGCGTCTTTAATATTGTAACAGGAGGTAAAGCCTCCTATTTGCTCTGTATTGTTGTAGAAGAGCATGTCATAATTTGTAATCTAAATCTTCAGTTTTGTGAAAATATGAAGGGTTTTTTTTGTCTGGCTACACTCACTGCCCTGAATTCATCCCATCATATGTGTTTAAGAAACATGATGTTGGGTTTAATTGTGGAATCATAGAATGTGTTGGGTTAGAAAGACCTTCCAAGGCCATCTAATCTAACCCCCCTGCAGTGAGCAGGGACATCCTGCACTGGATCAGGTTGCTCAGAGCCTCAGCAAGCCTGGTCTTGGATGTCTCCACCAATGGGGCCTCCACCACCTGTCTGGGCAACCCCTTTCACCACCCTCATGGTGAAGAATTCCTTCCTAATGTCAGATATCAACCTGCCCTGCTCTAGTTTCAAACCATTGCCCCTTGTCACTCCATGCCCTTGCAAGCAAACCCTCTCCAGCTTTCCTGTAGTCCCTTCAGGTACTGGGAGGCAGCTATAAGGTCTCCTAGAGCTTTCTCTTCTCCAGACCAAGCAACCCCAGTTCTCTTAGCCTGTCTTTGCAGATGTGCTCCAGCCCTTTGATCTCTTCATGGCCCTCCTCTGGACCTGCTCCAACAGCTCAATGTCCTTCCTGTGTTGAGGGCTCCAGAACTGGCCACAGTAACTCCAGGTGGGACCTCACTAGAGCCAAGTAGAGGGGCAAAAACACCTCTCTTGATCTTCTGGTCACTTCTCTTGTTTCAGCTCAGGATTGGGTTGGCCTTCTGGGCTGCAAGCACACACTATATACTCCGTGCTCCATCTTTCTCTTCTTTCACTCTCTGACTGAAGCCCCAGGGACAAATAAAGCAGCCTGATCCTCGAGGCAGCTGAATGTAGCTTTTAACTTTCTGCCTGGATTTTAGATGATGTAGAAGTGACACAACTGCCTTGAAGCCTTCCTGCACCCTGCTGTTTATCTCTGCACTGACGTCTTGGCTTTGGTGAGGGCAGCCATGAGGAAGATGAGAGAACAGAGCAAGAACAAAGAGGCAATGCACCTTCTTCTCCTCTCCAGAACTTCACAGCAGAGCCCAACAGGCACACGTGGGCTCAACCAAAGGAGCGGTGCCGGAGGATGATGAGGGGGTTCTAAGCTGACATCACCAACTGCTTTGAGGATGTTTCACATTGAGTTCACCCTTGAGTCAAGAAGCAACTTAGAATACTTTTATCAGCAGGGAGCCCTGCATGCTCTGACTTTGAAAAGCCTCAACAGCATAACCAATAAATCAGCTCTGCTAAATGTGGCCCCATCAACACAGCTTAATTCCCTACTTCATTTGTTGGACTAAAGGATGCAACAGTTCTGCAAAGAGAAATAATAATCAGTTTTGCATTTATACCAACAAATAATCACACCATTCGAGTATTTACTGAAGTGAGCAGAGTGGGAATAAGCCTTAATTTTTGTTGTATTACTCTGACCTTCATCTTCCTCCTTCCCTCAGCCAGGAAGCTTGGCAAAGCCATGCAGAGGACAAGACAACCATGCTTAGACTTCAGCTCAGGCAAGGATCAAGTTGTTGAACACAGCTCTCAAGCCCATGTTCAGAAGTTTCATGGGCAAAGACATCATATGAGACTTCTCATAGGTCACTCTTCCAACTTAGCTGTTTCCATATTGAAGTTTACACCTGCTCCATGTCAGGGCTGACCCTGAGCACCAACAGGTAAAGCCCTTAGAGGGGCAGGAAAGAAGTGATTGTAGAACCTGTTGGTGCACTCATCAATGTGACAGTCACCTCCCTTCCCATAATACTGGGTCTCCCCACCTTACAAGGTCCGGCCTTGGAGAGGAAGGCATTGTGAAATGCTTGGTATGCAGACACTCTCTCTCACTTGCCAGATTCACCTTGAGTTGTTCATAGACCCATTCAATGTGCAACACTGTAGATGCTTAGGAATGTCAGAACTGAGATGTGGGACATTATTTTCATTGAACAACTAAAATCTGCTGAACAGGTGGCTGAGATTAGTTGCATCCAACCAGTAAACCTTGCTTGGTTCAAGGGTTGAGAGAGAAGGACCATCATGGCTTCAGAGGTTACAGAGAAGACCCAGGATCAAGGCCTGTCTCTGTAGGCTGACCAGGGTATGAAGGTCATCCAGGAGCTGTGGAGAGACAGCTGGAGTGGGGCAGCCCCATAGCAGAAGAGCTGAAGGTGGCAACAGCTTCCAAACATGGGCTTGGTTCTGTAGCAAGTAGAGCAGAGAAGGTCCAGGGAGAGTGACCAAGTCTGGCCAAGAGTCCAGCAGATGACAGAGAAGACCACAGCAACAAGGAACCCAAATCAGCAGGTCAGCAATGTATGAGGCAGGGTACAGACAAACTTCAAGCACCACTCAGGCAAGGGTATGACCTTAAATGCAGCTCCTGAAATAAGGGAAGGAGACCTCACGTGGGACTTCTCACAGCAGCTCCTTTTACACACATCAGAGCAGGCTTGGCTGAGGCTCCAGCTGCACCATTATCAGAGCTTCCTCCTGCACAGGCAGCTAAATCCCCTTCTTCAGGGGAAGGGAGGAGGTTGTTGAGCTTAGTGGTGCATGCAAGATCCTGATGAAAGCCTCCTCTTGTTCTCCACATCCTCTCGTCATGCTGTATTAACATTTAAGACCAGACACTCAGGCCAGGAGCTTCTCGAGCTGACTGGGAGTTAAAAGAGGCCGTGAGGGAGCTGGCTGCAGCTTTGTGTTCTTAACACTGAGCCTCCCTCTCTCTCTTCCCTCTTCTCCTTTGCTGTAAGTCACAGTAACTTTAAAAGATGGCATCTACTTCATTTTGGAGAGCGTTGCTATTTGTTGGGGACACTCAGCTCTGGAGAAGTGTTATGACAGTTCTTCCTCCAGAGAGCCCTCTTCTTCCTCAGGCATCTAAAAACCATTGACAGGAAGTAGTTTAGAAGCTCAGGCTTTTTTTTTTTTTTTGAGAGTTAGGTCCATGCCAACCTCATGAAGTTCAAAAAGGCCAAGTGCAAGGTCCTGCCCCTGGGTTGGGGGAATCCCAAGCCCAGATAGAGGCT
>VZTY01013646.1:0-80326 GCA_013400935.1 Turnix velox
TATGATTCTATGATTCTATCGCTATATCAAGTTCACACAGTATGGCCCTTTTTTAAAAAAAAATAGTTGCATCTGGACAACTGAGGAATTGAAAAGGCCTGTGGCAAACCTGCAGTATTTGTAGATGTCATGTTAGGTGGCACAAATTTACCTCCATCAGACACTTGAGTGAGGGCAAGAGGAAGCAGGAAGATTGAAAGAGCTGGGTATAGGAGGCTATTAAAACAAGAAATTGGGAAACTGTCAGGAAGCTGGAGCTGTGTTCAAAGGAAAGAGGTAAAGTTTCATAAATGCTGCCAGGTCGAACACAAATTAAAAATAAATAGCAAGGCTAAACAGAAGATAATTATTTAGATTTAACTGGCTTGGACACCTTCCTGTGTGACCTGGTCTAGATGTTCCTGCTCATGCAGGGGATCGGTCTAGTAAACATCTTGAGGTCCCTTCCAATCTCTGCCATTCTGTGATCACTATGCAATTTATTGTGCTTGCCCACGTAGTTAATACAGTTGCTCTCCAGAATGAAGGACTTGATATGGAACCAGGGGGCAGAATAATGCTGTCTAAAGATATAAATTGAATGCCAAAATCATACACAAAAGAACACACACCTCCTGAGAAGAATAATCTCACTTTAAAGATGTTCCATCGATATTTTCCAAATGCAAGGTAATTAATTTCTAATTTGCATCTGGCTGGGTTCAAATCTCCTGCTATTATTTTGTCACCTGAGCAAATTATTTTTATAGGATCATGGAATGGTTTGGGTTGGGTTGGAAAGGACCTTAAAGATCATCTAGTTCCAACCCCCCTGCCATGGGCAGGGACAGATCAAGTTGCTCAGAGCCTCAGTAAGTCTTATAACAAGAAAAATTAAAATGAATTCAACTGAATTGCTTGCCAAGTAAGGTTGTCCAATACTTGCACAAGTTTTTGATGTTTGCCAGGACTGTGCGCAGAGCTAGCTTTAACACACCACCACCCCCAGATAGAAGCACAGAATAGGTTCAAGAGTCTGTAAAGTCTGTACTCCAGTGCTACACATTGGGGCACACAGCAACACTGTTCATAGGAAACAGGAGACCTTCTTTCCAGGGTAAAGAGGTCCAAAGGGCACCTCTTTTTACAGGCCCAACAGACACTCCTGCAACTCTCAGGTGTGGCATCCATGAGGCGTTGTAAATAACTCACTTCATTCCCCATTAAAAAGAAATACATCTTATAAATTTAAAATTCAGACTTTGGCCTCAAAGTAGTTTCTCCTCGCTTCTCCTCCTTTCTTTCTCACATATATCTCATAGAAATTCTTATCTTTTGCATACCTCTCCCTAGCTTATGCAGATGCAACCTATTTTTTACAAATAAGGTTGTGAATGCCATTGTAACAGTGAGGGACAGCCTGCTGTTCCTAAAGCTCTGTCATGTAATAGGAAATGCCAATAATTAAAAAAATCCAGCTGCATGCCATCAGACTCAGCCTTCCTGGGCAAAACTACACAAACACAAAGACTGTGTAGGTAGGAGAGGATCCTTGATATAGTGAAAGTCTATGTGAACCACTCACACATCTGCAGCCCTTGGTAAAACTTAAGCTTTATCATATTGTGTAGATCAAACAATCATATCTGCTGTGAAAAAAACCCCACTTCTCTCAAGATCCCATTCTTATTGGAAAAGTTTAATTTTCTGACACTGTTTTTTCTATTGCTAGCCCTGCTGTCCAGTCCCATCATGCCTTCCTGCCATACTCCATGCAACATACCAAGTGTGTCTTAATTTTTACCAAAATAGACGCAGACCTTTTTAACTATCCTGAAGACTTTCTCTCTGAATTTCAAACATAGTCTGGCTTTATAATATTAGACAAGCCGACTTCTGTCTTTCCTGATTGGGCACAAGCATCAGACTAAAGGTTTACAGAAGGATATTATGTTTAGCCTCATTGTATCTTAACCTTTCAGAGTTCTACCTTATGAAGACAGGCTGAAAGAGTTGGGGTTGTTCAGCTTGGAGAAAAGAAGGCTCAGGGAGGACCTCATATAGTAGCTTCTCAATACCTGAAGAGAGCCTACAGAAAGACAGGGGGAGGACTTTTTAATAGGATATGTGATGGAAGGACTAGAAATAACAGATGTAAATTGGAAGAGGGGAGATTCAGGCTGGATATAAGGAAGAAATTCTTTAGGTGAGGGTTTTGAAACACTGGAAGAGGTTGCCCAGAGAGGTTGTGGATGCCCCCTCTCTACAGGTGTTTAAGGCCAGGCTGGATAAGGCACTGAGCAGCCTGATGTAGTGGGAGGTATCTCTGCATCTAATACCAAGCATCTCCCCCTCTGGCAGGGGGGTTGGAACTAGATGATTTTTAAGTTCCTTTTCAACCCAAACTATTCTATGATAGCATAGCAGCTTACTTTGCAACGATGCTTTGCAACCAAGATGCTTTATCCACACAGAGCTGTGGGTCATTGGGCACTTACTAGTCTCTTCCTATCAAAAAACCATCAGCATAAAAAGCAGAAAGAAATGATCCTGTTTTAGGAAAATAAACCCAGCTCACAGCAGATAGTCCCATCCTTGGCACCAATGTCAAGGTTTACTAGTGAACGTGAGAGAGTCTGGGGGCTCAACCCTTCCCTTGCTTGAACTTTTGGGGTCAGCTGGCAAAAACCTGATGAAATCAAATCAATTCCAAGACAGCTCCTGTCTTGTCAGGACAAAACGAGAAACCTTTTGTTTCTGTGGGACTCAGGCCTTATCAGCTCATTCTGTCACTCATACTTCCTCAGCACACTTGCAAATCCTCCTGGACATATTGCAGATGTAGGAAGCTAGCTGGAAATAATAGTACAAGCAAAGAGGCAAGTCAGCTATCGACTCCAAGCTCGGGGTAATACCAGTGGGAAATTAATCACACAAAAGATGCGCTGGGGTGACAAATGAAGAGAGTGCTTTGGCCCATTGAAGATTCTAGGAGCTTGGACAAAGCTCCCAGACTAATACCAAGCATCTCACTTTATCTGATTACATACAGATCATTCGCCTGCGCCTCTCTTTCCCCAACACCAGCACCCTGCCCACCCCCCCACACTTCCCCTTAAAGGACACAGATTGCTTTCCCATACATAATGTAGCATGAGAAGGCAATCTATAGCAGAATCATAGAATAGTTCGGGTTGGAAGGGACCTTAAAGATCATCGAGTTCCAACCCCCCTGCCATAGGCAGGGACACCTCCCACTACATCAGGCTGCTCAGTGCCTTGTCCAGCCTGGTCTTGAACACCTCCAGAGAGGGGGCATCCACAACCTCTCTGGGCAACCTGTTTCAGTGTTTCACTACCCTCACCGTAAAGAATTTCTTTAGAATGCTATCTAAAAACACTTAATCTTCACCTCTCTTTCCCAAACAGACATCTTAAATGTTTAAATGCAGCAAAATCAAAGTTTCCTCAAAAATACATGAGGAACACAAGCAGAGGTTTATGCCAGGCTGGACAAGGCACTGAAGCAGCCTGATCTCGTGGGAGGTGTCCCTGTCTATGGCAGGGGAGTTGGAACTCGATGATCTTTAAGATCCCTTCCAACCTGAACTATTCTATGATTCTATGTTTATCTGTCTTTCCCACACAAACCACTGAGGCAAAGAAATTATTCTTTTACCCCATTTTTCAGTTTCCTCCAATCGATTATTGTATACACATGCCTTCCTTCGCATCTTTTTTTTTTTTCTGAAGGTCATGAGTATATTTCTGATGGGTATCCTGCAGAGACTGCACTGAATGACCAGTAAAGACTTTAGGTCACTGAGTACACTCCACCAACTCTCACTACTACCACTTTGTCCCTTCTAGGAAAGGATGGAGTGAGCCACCACAAAGCCAGCATGGGCTGAGACCCACAGAGATCTGACTTCCAAGAGAGTCACATGATGGCAGCATCTAGGTGTCCTGTGAATGTCCCTGGGCAATATGGTGACCTACACAGGGATGAGCTCTTCAGTCAAATTGTGGGTGATAATTTGGAAGTCTGCACATTCAAAACTCATGCAGGGCTTTGAGGTAAATGAGCACAATGGAATAGTTAAACTATATGAGAAACAAAAGAAATCCTAACAATATCATTAGTCTACTGACAGTAAGATAGAAATGCTTACAATGGGAATAAAGAAAAAGCAGAAGGGGTCAATACATAGCCTTTTAGTGTAAATAAAAATCCACCAAACTGCTGTGCTGAGCTCATTGATGCAGTGAAATCATAGGATCATCACAAAGTGCCTCCCATTATCATAGCAGCTTAGATGGATATTAAAAAGCAAACATGAAAGTTAGACATCAGCCAACATGGAAAATTGTTTCCAAGAGTTTTAAGAGAAATTGGAGCAGTTCTTTGGCTCTCCATTTACTGAACATGGAGGAGCTGCCAGAGCTGGGAAGAAAGCTAATATTGTGCCAATGTTTTAAAAGGGTAAATGGCACGACCCAGGTAATTATAGACCTGTCAGCTTGACATCAAACCCAGGCAAAACAGTACAGCAGCTGATAAGGGATTTGATTAATAAAGAATGGAAGGAGGGAAATATAATTAATGCCAGTCAACACAGGTTTATGAAAATAGATCTTGTCAAACTAACTTGATTTCTTTTTGGATAAGATTACTGGTTTGGTTGATATAGGTAATAGACTTGTGACTTCTACTATGTATTTCACTTGTTATCATATGACATTTTGATTAAGACACCAGAACATCACAAAACTACCATGCTACCTACTCAGTGAGTTAAAAACTGATTGTTTGGTCTAAAATATAATTACATTTACTGAGCTCTATCTTCGCCTACTTCTATTTAATCCTTGTCAATGATGCAGAAGAAAAACTTGTCAATAAAGAGGTGATCCTTGGTTGATTGTGAGGATGATGAATTGTTAAGCAGCTTTGTTGCTGATCCAGAATAATCTTGCTAGTTTAGGTAGTTGTAGAAAGGAAAGTGATATGAGCTTCCTAATAGAAAGTCCATTGAACATGAACTTCCAGCTCAACACCATGAACAACATCCCTAATGCAATTTCACACGAATAAATTGGAGAATATGAATAAGGCATAGACTTGTTTTATTACTTCAGGCTGGAGTATTTGAAGATAATCTCAAGGCCTGATTCTCTGACCATGTAAACTGAACAGACTCAAGCACAACCCCTAAGGATCATACCTTGTACCCAGAAGAATGGAAGGCAGGGCTACAAGAGTAGTATCTCTCATGGCACTATTCAGTACACCTACTCAGCAAGCATTGCTTCCATCTGGAACTGACCAAGTTGGCTAAAATGCCGACAGCATGAGTAGGTCCCATCCACCCACACTGCTCCACAGCTTGTTTCCCATGAGCATCACATGATGCTGTGGTTAGCCACTTCACTGAGATCCCTAGGAGCCCATGATCTTGGCTGTCTCCTGCTCACAAATGCAGACTCACCCCATTTCCTCCATGTGGATGATGTACAACATCTACTGGTGGCACAACAAATCTGTCAAGGTCTGCTAAAAACCTCCATAAGCAGCTTGTTACCTGGCTGGACCAGTAGTGATAGAGGCCTGGAGTAGCTTCAGGACACATTAAGGGCCTTTCATGTGGATGATATTTCAGGTGACGAGAAACTTTCAGAGAGAGCTATGGGAAGTGAGCAATGTCCACATAGCCCTGATGTGATATTGAAGCCAATACAACAGAAAAGTTGCTCAATTCTCTCTTCACAGTCTGCTTAAGAGTGGACCAGAGGAAAGTCAAGCTATGCAATGTCAGCAGAGCAATGTTTTCAACTATGTAATTGATGAAAATTCTCTTTTTGTGACACCAAGTGATGATTATATCAGACATACTCTGGGAAGTGGGAAGGGCTCAAGGCACTCTCAAAGAGTGAAACTAGAAAGATGCTCCAAGGGGCTTCATTGAGTGAGTTGCTTCACTAGGTCAAGGATTTTAGGACTGAAGACTCAATGGCTTGCACCATTTCCAGAAAAATAAAGCTGAAGAAGTGACATCTGAGATGTCAACTTGGAATTTGCCCATCAGTTTGAACTGTTTTTAGTACTGTGTAAGGGAAAAACGGACTTGTGACACCACAGAAGTGAAGATGGAGTCAAACAGAATGCTGTACCTTCTGTGTGGTGTCTCAGAAGCCTTATCATGAAGACAGATTAATAAGCACTTGCTAAATCTCTGACTCCTATGCAGAAGAAGATCAAAGCAATTTTTTAAAATTTATTTTAGGATTCTGTTAGGTACAGCTCTATTTTAGACTTAACACAAACATCTCTTTCTACCCATATTTTTTGGCATTGAACAAAACCTCAGCCTTTGTTATATTTTTTTAATTGGGCCTGTTGTTCTTCCAGAGGTATTTTAATGCATATTGTTGTTTCTATTCTAGTGAGTGTTGCTCATTTTGACAGAAGCAGATGGTGTTTGCTGAATTTTGTTTGTTCCAAAAATAAGCAACGTCCAACTGTTCACTACAGAGGTGTGAAATAGGAAAGGCCCAGTGCATAAACACTTTCCCCCTTCTCCTCCCCCCTTGCTGTTCTTCTGGCAAGAGAAACTGCCACTGCCTCCTACAAGCCTGCAAAACTGGGATCCATGCTGTCCTACTAACAGAGAGGACACACAACTCCTGCCAGCATCCCTGATAAAAGAAAACACCAGCTAACAGCTCCTGGAAGGACAGCCCAGAGGGCTTTGTCACACTTTCTTTGCAGCCTGAGGAAGGAGAAGACAGTGGTAGGTACTGGTAGGCAGCCTAAGTTAGGACACATCAGGCTCACTCTGTGATCAGTGAAGAGAAGCAAGCTTTTCCACAGAGCTTGGACAAATTATGACTAATTTATAAGCTGACTAAAGAGACAGCCTATAAAACTGACAGCTTGGAGTTTTGTGGGCAAATGAGGTTTCCACTCAACTGACTTCCCTCCATTGTCCCTGGGTAGCAACAGCAGTGCAGAGGCTACACAAGGTCCCTATGCAAGGCTCCTGTGTAGACTTCTCTGAAGATCACAGGTAAACCAATGCTTTCCAGAATTGCACTCCACCAGGAGGAGGGAAATGTGTCAGGGATGAGGTGACAACCTGACTCTCATCCAGAAGCTCAGAACAGCACTTAGGAACCCCAAGGAGGCAGTTCCAGATTCACCTCTGTGAAAATACAGGCACATCATAGTAAAAACCATCTACAACAATGTAAACAGGGACAAACTCCTCTAAGCAGCACGTGCCATGATCTCAGATGGCATCTCCATCCTTGAGGTTTGTTCCTTAGGGTTTTGCACAAAGTCCAGGAAGCATCAGCATGTTGGACTTCTGGAGCCAGGAGCTGCACTATTGTCACCACCCACCAGAAAACACCAACCCCCAAGTCCTCCCTTGGTATTTGCCCCCCCCTGCTGTGGTGTTTCCTACATAGTCCCACTTGGGCTTTCTCTGACCTTTGCTGCACCTTGTTCTTCTTCCTTGTGATGCAACTGAGTCAAGACTCAGATACTTCCTTTTAATTAGACCCATGGAAAGTGCTAATTTGACCAAACTATCTAGCAGCACACCCTTCCTAGATAAGGCTCCTTAGTGACTCTTGAGGGTGGCTGCCTGCCTGCAGACAAGGTCTTGAAAACACCAGCCATTAACCAGCGCCAAACAGGAGAATCTGTAGCATCCCAAAACATCTTTTCTGAATAAAATATTTTTTAAAAAAGAGAGATAACCACTGCAGGGTGCCCTATTATGTTTTTAAAATACTCCCAGTTTGCTTAGTGTTTATCCAGAAAAGCTAATTGTAGCTGTTGCTTAATACAAACTGCTGGATAAATAAACACAGAAATAGGAGCTTAGTGACTGCTCTGCCTTTCTTTAAAATGCTGTCTGAAGGTTCATTATGCTAAACACAAAGGGGAAGGGGAATTCTTGCAGTGTGCTTATTAAAGGCACATTTTCTACAGAAATGATTGTAGCATGATTGTACCAGAGCATATAATTTGCTTTGTTGGCATTTTCAGCATGAATCTTGCTGACAGCAAGCAGGGATGGGAAAAGTGGCTGCTGGGCCACCACTTGTGATGTTAGGAGCTGTCAGCAGGGATTCAGAGGAGAGGAGGATGCTCCAGTCCAGCAAAGGAGCACTGGCACAAGACACCCTGTCTGATAATGGGGCAGGAAACCCCACAGCTTGTTTGCACACACGTGTATCCCTGAGGTAGTGGGAAAGCTCCAATTGATGCTGACACCTCAAAATATGCACGTGACACCACTACGATCATTAACAGCAGAACATGCTGCTGCAAGTCCTCAGCTCTACAAATGTGATTCAGACCAGGAGTGAACATGCAGCTGCATTTCTGTCAAGGTTGCCAGGAAGATACAACATAGGGTTGTGTGACACTTATGTCCCTATGCTGACTTAATGCCATCTGAAAAAGGAAAAAAACCCCAAAACCTCACACAGGAAAAAAAAAGCGACCCAAAAGATTATTACCTTCTACAATATGAAGCTAGCAAGTACAAAACTGACCCATTAAAAAAAGATTATTACTTTGCTCTGCAGCCATTGTAGTTCTGATGCAGCAGTAGGAAGCTTAAGGTCAGTGCTACCTTTTATTCACCCACTGCCTTGGAAGGGAGTTTCCAGACCAATAACAAGGAGCTCACCTCAGTGGAGTCTGGGATGTGTGTTTTTTTCTTGTACAAATACAACCAAATGAAGGGAAAAGCCACTGGAAGTGGTAAACACCAGGACAATTTACCTGAAAAGAGGCACAGAAATATTTATTTACTCTAAACAGGAGGAAACACAGTTGAATGTGAGATTGGTCCCACTGAAGTTAAATTTGACACCTAGAGGACCCAGATGCAATTTTCCCTGCACAGCAATGAAACAGCTGCTGAGATGTGCAGGCCTTGGCATATGCAGTGAGGAAATGAGACTGCTGAGGTCAAGAGGGCAGGGAAAACCCTGGGCAAGCTGAGTTCTTCATCTCTGGCAGCAGCCAAGCTGGAAATTGTTGTGTAGATTTAAACATTCTCAAAAGAGATTGTCTCTCTAGCCTCTTGAGAGACTTCTATTTGCCACCACTTTCAGTCTGATGGATGTTTTAACTTTTTCATACTGTTCCTAGGAGTTTGCACTGCCTTTGATACTTGGTTGTTACCCTGAAAGGGCAGGAAGTAGGGATTAGGTCCATTAGATGCTGTTTGAACAACCCTCTTTTTACTCCACATTGTGAATCCGCAGCCTGCCAACACATTTCAGGCTCTTTCCAGGAGCTGGCACCATGGGGTGAAGTGTGGCTGGATGAAGACCTGGCATCTATGCTGACTTTCATAGGTACCACGTTGGGAGAACTGGGAAAATGGCAGAGGACAAAGAAAGCTCCCCAGTGTCTATCTCTGCAAGTGGAGCACACAGAACCTGGGTTTCAAAGAAGCCCAAGGCTGCCTGTGGGATACAGGAGCAAAATACATTATTTGCCTGGAAAATCTAACAACCTAATCATCCTGAAGGGCTCTACTATTGTCTGCTTAATATGCTTTACAGTCCCAATGAAGAGGGAAGGCTGGCTGACAAGTGTAGTATGATGTATCTAATGGCTCAATACCACCGTGATGGATCTGTAAAAGGAATCTAATTTCACAGAATAGTGGAAATACAGATCATACAGTCAGCACTTTGAGGCCACTGATCTCAGCAATCTGGACAAATAATTCCAGTTTAGGATATTCCAGATAGTTGGCATTTTGCTTTACTTGTCATCATCTAATTTAAATCTTGGACCTGATTTGCCAAGCAATGTAACTTCTACAAGGATGTTTTTAGTTCTAATCAGATGAAACAGCTCATTTGAAAGCACTCTGGGACAGGATTGTACAGCAGAGCAGCTTGAACTGCACATGCAAAAAGCTATAACTTTTGTGTTTCTCATTGGTGTAGGTTCCAAATTTCTTATAGGCACATGGCAATCCAGTTGTTTTACACACACAAATAGGTTCAATATTCTAAAAAGGAAGTATTATTTAGTGCACTATTTAGTTTTGAAAATAACCTTCTGTCTCCCTTCTGCTGCTACAAAAAACACCACTTTAGGGAGGATATAATCTTCAGAAGTGTATTCTCTTAGACTAAGGGTTATTTGATAATCATAGAATCATAGAATAGTTTGGGTTGGAAGGGACCTTAAAGATCATCGAGTTCCAACCCCCCTGCCAAAGTCAGGGACACCTCTCAATAATCACAAATGTATTCAGTGTGGCAACATCATAAATGGGAGCAAGTGTTTGTTTCTAATGGTGCAGCTACCCTTTTCCTGTGTGATCTGTGGAATCAAACTCAAGCTTGTACACAAAATCTCACTGTGTTGGAAGCCAGATCTGGTCATATTTTCAGGACTTTGGCAAAGAGTATTTTGGCTTTTGGTTTTGAACTAACATCAGACTTGTGCTTCTTCCTCCTCCTCTTCCTATCGTGGTTCTGTGTCTTAGGAGTTTCTTTAATACGCTTTGGAATATCTACTAAAATCCACATGAAGGGTTGCATCAGACCATCTGCAGGGTTCAGAAAGCCCATCTTCATTGCAAAAGCCATCTTTCTCTGTGAATCTTCAACTGGTTTTTGTAACACTATATGACAAAAGGTAAATCACATATAAAAATAGTAAGAACTGTTCCAAATCAGAAAAAAAAAAATTAAAAAAATAGAGACTAGGTGTGCATCTCTTCTGGCCCTTTCCCTAGAAAAAAATTAAGAAAAATATGATGTGACAGTTCATAGTTACAAATGTTCCTACTTCTGTCATCAAATAAAAAAGTGCTTAACTCCTGATCCCAGTGCTGGGAGCACTCTCATTTCAACTGTCTCCTCAGAAACCTTGCACAATTATTTTAGTCTGTATTGTTGGAATAATGAATCTGCACACCTAGTTCAGAAAAGTCTGGAATATTCACCTCTTGGGCTAAACTGTCTGCCAGGATTAAAAAAACCTCAGTCAATTCTGTCTAAAGTTCACCCTTTATCATTAAAAGTTGTGTTTAACAAGTTAGTTTTATTTTACACTTTAATCTGTCCATTAAGAAGACTTTAGCTTGCCAACCATTGTTGGATAGGGATGAAGGATCTCTGAAACCACCTGGGAAAGGATTCTGCCCAATGAGCCTTTCAGAAAACCAAAGAACTTCTTCACTGGGAATTAAAAAACTGAGACAGACAATGATTGGTTTGATAGAAGCTCAAAACAAATACATCATCAGTACAGGGACCAAGGTGATGTTTTCCTGCTAACAACAGCCAACTGTCATGGTTGCAACTGTGTGGGAAGCACACCCTCTTCTGAATTATATTAGTAAATTAAGTGCAGAATGCTACTGGACATCTAATCCTGCTAAATTTATGCAATTATTTATTTCAGTGGGTGATTTCTGTGAATAAAGTGAGTAGGATTTGCCTTTGGTTATGGATAAGTGAAGAGGACACCAAAGCATAGAATGGCAGCTTAGATTGACAGAGTTGCTCCTAACCCTGGGGAGTCCATTTATGCCAGCCAGCATGGTTCAGACAAAGCACTAAGGGGGAACACAGTCCTTTCTCAAAAAAAAAAAAAGAAAGAAAATTGCCCCTGAAAGAAAAATCCATAATCAGGATGACCATCAATAGAGAAGATTCCCCATTGGTGAGGAATCTTCTTTCAAATGAGAAAATTCCCTATGTTTGTCAGTTCTAATCCAGCTGGCCTGACTTGGATTTGTAACCACCAGATGTATTGCAAACAACTATGTATATTCTAAAGAAAATCAAATAAAAGCTTTTTTTTTAAACCAAGAAGTAGCATTATTGCAGATGGGCACAGAAGACAATCAGTCACAAAATGGATAAAATTGCTGCCTGACCCCCCCCAAATATTTAAGACTCCTGCATCAAGCTGCCTTTGGTTTGTATACATATCAGATTATACAAGATCTGCCTCTTTATAATATTTTTAAAAAGGATGGTAGCCTTAGTTCAATAGAGTTAGTGAGACAATCCTTTAAGCTGTGTCAAAATGCCAGTTATCCTAAGATGCCACCCAGATTTGAATAATTTAGAAAGAGACAAAACCACAGAAAGGAGGAATCATCCTTTGACTACTTTTGCTTTTGACACGGCTGCCTCCCTCTCCTTTTTACCAAAGCATCTTCGTCTCTCTATCAGCTATGACAAGTGCCAATCAAGTCTTCTGTTTCTAAGGTTCTGGGGGAAAATGAAACATGAAACATTTTCTAACAATCACTGACCAAAGGTCCACTGTCAGTGTGTGGTCTGGGGGAAACCAGCCTTTTCCTTTTTCACTTCTAATCTCTGACCCGCTGTTTACCTCTTCTTTTTTATATACTTTAATCTCTTTGTTGCTCCAAAGGATCCTAAACAAATTGTAGGTCAGCGTGGATTAGGCTGCATTGTTACCAATGATTAGTACATTTACTTTTGCTTTAACATCTTTAACAGCTGAATGTCAAAAAGATTGAGGAAGAGTTTGTTTAATCACAACGAAAACTATACCCACATGGTCTTACAATCACATTGTCAGCCTCAGCAGAAAAAAACAGGGGTACAATAGGAGACAGTGACCATGGACCTGCATTGTTAGCACATGTTTCCAGAGGTACTATTGCAATAAATCAGTATTATTTATAACTAAGTTTCAGATATTTGCTTAAGAGTTCAAAATCTGCTTCCATCTGCACAGCAGTTATGTTGGATTCAGAAGGAGTTTGTGCAGCTTGAAAGTTGCTGAAATACTTTTAGTATAAAAATGATATAAAGATGCTGAGCAAACATGCAAATGTGTGGTTCAGAATAAAAGAGGGGAGTTACTGGAGAGTAGACTAATTTCAGAGGGGTGTATAAGGATCAGATTTCCTAAAGCAAGGTTTTGTAACCACCAGATGTATTGCAAACAACTATGGATATTCTAAGGAAAACCAAGTAAAAGCTTTTATAAACCAAGAAGTAGCATTCTTGCAGAATCAGTCACAAAATGGATAAATCCATTCCTAAATCAAATCCTAAATTCAGCTCTGGACTCAGGTAAACCAACATCCACAGTGGCGAGTATGTCAATGGGATTCATATCATTCTAGAAACAATGGATGTAAATTGGAGGGGGGTAGATTTAGACTTGACATAGGAAAGAAATTTTTTACAGTGAGGGTGGTGAAGCACTGGAACAGGTTGCCCAGAGAAGTTGTGGATGCCCCCTCTCTGGAGGTGTTCAAGACTAGGCTGGACAAGGCACTGAGCAGCCTGATGTAGTGGGAGGTGTCACTGCCTATGTCAGGGGGGGTGGAACTCGATGATTTTTAAGGTCCCTTCCAACCCAAACTATTCAATGATTCTATGATTCTATATGTAATAGCCCATAAGAAAATAAAAATGGACAGAAGAGGGGAGGAAACTTGTTTAAAGTCCCTTGACTTTGAAAACACACCTGCATAAATCACCTTACATATTTGCAAGGCCAGGAACAGTAAGTTTTCATAGCAAAAGCATCAGCTTTTTACTATGTTGCTCCATCTCATCTTTCCAGATCAAGTTCAAGAGCTCTGCAGTCAATTTCAAAGTGTCAAAGTCATCCTTGACACCTTTTTTTCCCCTCTTACTTGCCATTGTTTCTCATCCTTCCAGCACCGCCATCAAAACCAGCCCTGGCCTCTATGTGTGCGTGCCTCTGACAACTATTACCATTGTCTTCCCACATTTTTATGAGTTGGGAAGTGACTTGCAATCTGAATTATCAAATCACTATTGTCCTCTGCAACAAACCACTCTTCCTTGCTATCACCACGTATAAATCCTTTTCATTCAAATTTCTATGGGAAAATACCCAGGTAAAAGCTGCTGGGACAAGAAGGTGCTGGCAGTATTTCACACACCTGACATCTTAGTAAAGTTTCCAGCTTCTTCTAATATTAGATCTTTAATTATTTTGATATTTTAAACAATAGTGATAACGTGGTGATGTAAAGGTTCATATATCAGCAGCTATTTATGTTTTGTTTTGCTACTCAGTGAACTTTAAGAAACTTTTCTGCTATTTAGAAATTGTGATAACACACAGAAATTTGTATACAGTATTTTATGTTTCCTCTAAATTTTCCCCATCACAGGGAAATGTATATGAAATGTACTATCTGTGTAAATGTAGAATCATACAATGCATTGAGTAGAAAGTGACTTTTAAAGGTCTTTCAGTCCAACCCTCTTGCAGTGAGCAGGGACATCCTGCACTAGATCAGGTTGCTCAGAGCCTCATCAAGCCTGGCCTTGAATGACCTCCAGGGATAGGGCCTCCATCACCTCTCTCTGGACAACCTGTTCCAGTGCCTCACCTTGCTCATGGTGAAGGATTTCTTCCTAATATCTGATATAAACCTACCTTGCTCTAGTTTAAAATGATTGCTCCTCTTCCTATTGCTACACCCTGGCAATCAGTCCCTCCCCAGCTTTCCTGAAGGCTCCTTTCCAGTCTGTATTGATAGTGAGGTTTGTCCCTGCACTTGTCTTTGTTGAACTTCATGAACATTATATTATTTTGTTAAGGCCAGAGAAAGAATATAGACAAATGCAGGTAGTACTGAAGAAAAAAAAACCCCAAACCCAATCATTGAATTTTAAGCCAGTCAACAGCTTTTAGGTCTCCAAATCATGATGTGTTTAATAAAAAGACAAATGCAGAGATCAGAGGGAAAAACCCACCATGCACAAGCAAAGGTCAGGTAAGAAAAGGGAGAAGAAACCAGGGGATAAAGTAGCAGTTTATCAAAAGAATCAGTAGTGTTTATTATTAGATATAGAGGCTGGTGCTCTTTAAATGAGAAAGTAAACACAATATATAAAATTTAAGAAGGCCTTAAGGAAACAATCCCCAGCTTACCTGTACCATCCCTGAGTCTTAGATGATTGTCCAGTAAAGTATCTCAGTTTTCTAGCTTGGATTCAGTTTCATGCAAACCTGTCAAAAAGTGATACAATAAATGAGACTGAACAAGGGTCATGAGATTTTTATCATATTGTAAATATTAATAAGTTTGCCAGCACAAGTTACCAACCTCTTCTTTTACCCTAATAGTCTTTGTTTTCTAGATTGTTCCATTCAAAGATATTTGAAAATATACTTGACAAAAACAGTGCTAGAAAATTTGAACATCAATGAAATTACTGAATTTTTAAAACTACTTTTAGCATTTTAGAGGCCTTTCAAGGAGGACTATTTTTTTCTTTGCTTTTTCTGTACCTATGAACGCAAAAGGAAACCATGCTGAAAAAAAAATCATAGCATTGTTGAATCATAGAATGGTTTGGGTTGGAAGGGACCTTAAAGATCATCTAATTCCAACTCCCCTGGCATGGGCAGGGACACCTCCCACTAGACAACGTTGCTCAGTGCCTCATCCAGCCTGGCCTTAAACACCTCCAGGGATTGAGGGGGCATCCACAACCTCTCTGGGCAATCTCTTCACTACCCTCACAGTTAAGAATGTCTTTCTTATATGTAGCCTGAATCTCTCCTCATCCTAATTACATCCCTTATTCCTAGTCCTGCCATCACATATCTTATTAAAAAGTCCTACCCCAGACTTTCTGTAGCCCCCTTCAAGTATTGATAAACTACTATGAGGTCCCTCCTGACCTTCGTTTTCTCCAGGCTGAACAATGACAACTCCTTCAGCCTGTTCCATAAGGGAAGTGCCCCAGCCCTCTGACCATCTTCGTGGCCTCCTCTGGACCTGCTCCAACAGCTTTTTCTCTGTCAATTTTTTTGCATGTTAGCAAGAGCTGCTTTAGCAAAGGTGGAAGTCTAGCTCAGGCTGCCTCATGCCCCAACCAGTCTCCCAAGCAGGGACCAAGTGCATGTTGGCCACGTGGCTTCATGAGAACAACTTTCCCCTGCTACTGCAAAGGGAAACCGGGTTGTACAAGCCACCAGAATTTGCAATAAGGGACATTTTCACCTCTGTGAAAGTTGACTTTAAAATATACCTCTGCCAGTTGCCATAACTTTGTATAAATTTATGTATGATTCATCATGGCTTCAGCTCCACTGATGGAGGCCAACCTGATCAGGTGGGTTTGTCTCAGGCTCTGCCTTCTCACAAAGCCCTCATGTCCAGGCTGTGCAACACAACAGTCTGGCTGGGGGTGTGGGCAGCTGCACAGATGGCCCTCAAGCTACAGCACATGTTTAAATTCAGACCTGAGCCAAGCATGAGAGGATGATATCCCTCAAACAAACACAAGCTTGCAGACAACACCACTTCAGTCACCTTATTTAGCCCTCTTCCCCAAATTCAATCCACTTTCACTGTATGTTTTTCCCTGCTGATGGCAAAGACAATGAAAATACTGCCATTTAGGATCTTGGCTCCTACAAAGAATCCCTTCACCCTCAAAAAAACCTGAGTCTGAGAGAAAGGGTCTTTACCTCTCCACAGCACAAGTCATTGAGGAGAGATAACTCATACCCACTTAGTAACTCTCAAAAATTTGTAGATAAACAGCAGCAATTACCATCACTTGTAAAATAAGCTGTACATGCAAGTCACTTTATTCAGGTAAAAAATGCAATGAACTGAAAGCACTCTACTTCTGAATGTGGGAGCTCTCAAGAGGAACAAATGATAATCTGCATCTTGGGCTGCCTGCTGTAGCACCTCAGAAAAGCTCATGTGCATCTTAGGGTTGAAGGACTTGGTCTTCAGCCAGGTAAAACTTCCCAAACAATTGTGAAGAAGATGTAAAACTTTATCTGTAAAGACTGGGATAATACAAGCAGCGTGCTTGATGGAAATGGAAGCACATGTACACCCCCTTGAGCCATGGAAAAGGAAGAAAGTTTATTTAAATCATCTTCAAAGAGGATTTATGCATGTTTGGGGCTAACACCATGCACATGTTCTTCCTCTACATCTGGTCTGAAGAACATCATCTCCTGTACATATGCTTCTTGAGATTTCCTATGCAAGAAGTAGGTAGGACATAGAAAACTTACATAGAAATCTATGTAAGTAACAGTGGTTTTAGCCTCAAAACATCCCTGGGCACTGTCTACTGTAATTAACTTGTTGAGAATATTTTGTGCCAAATACAGCTAGCTCATAAAGAATTTCAAACTGATTGGTCTAATTACAGAATGTGAACAAACCTTTCATAAATAAAATACCACTGATATCTTCACACTAATTGTTCTGTAACTCTAGCCTCACATGGCCAGGAGTAGCTGTGCTAAAACACTGTAAATCAATTTAGCAGCTCCATTCACACACTGACAGACCCTGTGACAAACAGGATCACATTTCCTACCTACACAGCCCCTGCTAAGCAGTCAGGACCGAAGGAGTAATTTGAGCAGATTCACCTTAAAAAATGCATGATGCTCCACAGAGGAAGAAGTTATTCTCATATTTCTGCCTGTATCCCTACAAAAATTGTTATTCTACTATTCTATCATTCTATTATAATTACTGAACTCAGTGCAGACCCCAGATCTGCAGAGGGAATGCCCCCCCAGGAACCTCCCTGTGTGTATATGGAGCATGTTCCCTCAAGCAGGGCAGGCATGGGGCAGTGACAGGGAGTGCCTATCCATAAATGTCAGATTCCAGCTTTTTTTTCTTCTTTAGGATTTGTGTCCTTCAACCATCATCTTCAAGTAAAGAGCCATCATCTAATACACATCACAGTTATTATACAGGGCTCTTCCCTCAGTTAAGTCAGCTTCAAGCACCTAAAATACCTGAGCAGTGCTCACTCAAGAGTAATTGATTTATGAACAAACCTTAAACATCTTAATTCCTTTCTGCAATTAATTATCATACACTTCAACAAGGCAAACATAATTTATTTCCCCTCCTGCCCGCAGCTATGTATCTGATTTTGATGAGTACTTAGCAAAAATCCATCCTTATCCTCAGAAAGTCATCAGGGTCTCAGTTCACAGTCACACTTCCTCAGGGTTAGTTATTCCCTTTGGTTTCAAGTGTAAAATAAAGTCCTTTCATCAGTAGTTATTTGCTTTGCATGATATGTGAGGAACCTCACATATATCTAGGGAGAATGTAATCTGGAGCATATTCTACTTGCTTTATATTCCCTTTGTGCTCTGGTAGGACATGTAGCACACAACACTGTGAATTCAGGTAGCTTCTTTTTCTACCTAAGACATTTCTACCTTCATCTCTCTGGATTTTCTTTTCTTTACTCTAGTGTGCAAATTTTAAAAATAATTGGCTTAGCTCATTCATAGCTGCAGGAAAACAAGTGTTAATAACTTTAACATTATCTTTAAAATAGCTTTCAACTAATATAGTAATTAGAATAAAGCTTTTTTTTAATCAGCTAAAATGCCCAGCATTACAGAGAATATGAGTTAAATGAGAGGTGTACTTTGACCACCGGAGGGCTCCTACATTTATTTCCATTACTAAATAAAAGCACTGCAGAGTAGCTGGGTTCACTAAAAGTTACTGAAAGATCAATCTGCAACTAATAATGTATTGGATTAATTTCACTTGTATTTCTACTTGGATCACTGCAGACAGACTGTGAAAGTTTTTGGCTTATGAATTGTTAAACTTCAGTTACAAATTCTTTCCCCAGATATTTTCAGGTTTGCAAACTGATCAAATGTTGACATTTTGGTTGAAAATCTGGTTTGTGATTCGCATTAGTACTTCAGTTACTAGTGAAATAAAACCAATCCAAACTTTAAAATGCATTTTCATTAGTATGAATAATTTCATTTATAGAATCATAGAATAGTTTGGGTTGGAAGGGACCTTAAAGATCATCGAGTTCCAACTCCCCTGCCATAGGCAGGGACACCTCCCAGTACATCAGGCTGCTCAGTGCCTTGTCCGGCTTGGTCTTGAACACCTCCAGAGAGGGGGCATCCACAACTGCTCTGGGCAACCTGTTCCAGTGTTTCACCACCCTCACTGTAAGAATTTCTTTCTTATGTCAAGTCTAAATCTACCCTCTTCCAATTTACATCCATTATTGCTAGTCCTTCCATCACATATCCTATTAAAAATTCCTTCCCCTGCCTTTCTGTAGGACCCCCTCAGGTATTGATAAGTTACTCTGAGGTCCCCCCTGATCCTTCTCTTCTCCAGGCTGAACAACCCCAACTCCTTCAGCCTGTCTTCATAGGGCAGCCCTTTGACCATCTTCACGGCCCTCCTCTGCACCCACTCCAACAGCAAAATGTCCTTCTTGTGTCCTTCTTGTCCTTATATATCATTTCCCAAACAATCCTAATGGACAGATAAAAGACAACAGTAAACAAAGGAAAAGCTCCTACTTGTGAATGAGCCCAAACCTGCTAGTGCTTAGTCTTTCTGCATTTCCATCATGGTTGTATTTAACTAGAAAAAGCAGCCAGGATTTGCAGCTTTGCTGTCCCAACACACCACTGAAATGATGTTTTCAAGGACTGCCCAAGGTCTGGAATAGGAAGGCAGGATCCCCTCAGTTCTTAGAGGAAAACAAAGAAGTAGTTATCTCCAGGGTCCAGATCAGATGTGTCATTCTCATGTTGTTGACTTTAACTGGATAATCATATCACATTTACACTAGATCACAAGCTTTCTTCAGCCTCCTTAGTCATAACAAGTCACTTGACACATTTGATGAAGGTCTGCTGATTTGGAAGATCTGCACCTGTTTCCAGTTTAACCCAGTTTCTTCCTGTTCACAGAAGCAGAGAATGTCAGGGTATGGAAGGGATTACAAGAGAGCATCTAGACCAATCGCCCTGACACAGCAGGAGCATCTAGATCTGGTCACACAAGAAGGCATCCAGGAGGGTTTTGAATGTCCCCAGAGACCATTTAGGTTTTTGACCAGCACTCCACTCATGAAACAGATCTCTGGTAAGCATTTTCCAATTTAATTCTACATGGTTGGCATCATTTATGTGACACAGACAAATAAAACGTGTTGGGTTGACAAAAATCTACCACAAATTAACCAACTACTTTATGCACTCTTGATGAAAGATAAATGTTTCATTCATGTTAAAAGAAGAGGTTGCTGGGAGTCTGAGGAACTAAACACGTTAAGTTCTCTGTTTTTCTGATAAAGCCCCAGGTCAGTAAATATTTATACAAATTACAGGTCTAGCTCATAAAGTAGCTGAAGCAAGAGAATACCTTCTCCAGGAAGATGCAGTAGCACAGAGATAGATTGATTCTTCTATATATTTTTAAAATTTATTCTCCTATATATTTTAAAAATTTGATTACAGGTAATTAATTTTTTTTAAATCTTGAAGAAACATGGCATGAGAATTTTAACCTCCTCATGTTTTAATGCTGAATTAGGGGACAGTATCTAAAAGATAGATTGATACTTCTATATGTTTTTAAATTTTATTCTCCTATATATTTTTAAAATTTGATTACAGGTCATTAATTTTTTTTAAATCTTGACGAAACATGGGATGAGGATTTTATCCTCCTCATGTTTTAATGCTGAATAAGGGGACAGTTTCTAAAAGCAGCACACAATATAGTCACGAATCCTCAACGTTTTTCTATTTTCACTCAAAATCTGTAATATTTATGAAAAGTTTCAAATTGATTTGTAATTTTTGAGGAAGTCCATTCACCACTTGTGAGTGAACACATCTGGGTTCTAGCAACATCTTTCAGTTTTGCCTTGCTGGAGGTGCTGTGTGTATTTTTTGAGTATCAGAGACAGTCTCCTCTGCCTGCTGTCACTGCAGATGTTTGTGTTGTGTTCAGCTCATATACATGAGTATCTACAGGACAAAACAGATCATCAATAGTAAGTCTTTAGTGGCTCTTTTCTTTTTGGAGTGTAGGAAGTTCTCATCACCTGTGGTGTCAGTTTGATGCCAAATCTAAGCACAGAGGAGAACACTGGAAGCTATCACAGCTGTAAGCTTTTAGACTGGGAATGAATGGGCAGCCTTAACTTCCTAGTGGCAGTTTGACTTCCTGGTACCCATGCTCTGGGTTTGCTTTTTTTCCCTCTGGAAACTGTGGACAGGTTTCTTCCTCTACTCTGACCATGCTTCACTGCCCAGAGATTGCTAGAATCTCCTTTGCAGGCTATAAATGTCTTTGAAGTATGGACTGCATAGCACCAGGGTGAGTTTTCATCACAGAAACTTAACTATAGAATCATAGAATGGTTTGGGTTGGAAGGGATCTTAAAGATCATCTAGTTCCAACCCCCCAGCCATGGGCAGGGAAACCTCCCACTAGACTGCGTTGCTCAGTGCCTCATCCAGCCTGGCCTTAAACACCTCCAGGGATTGAGGGGGCATCCACAACCTCTCTGGGCAACCTCTTCCAGTGTCTCAGCTCCCTCAGCTCCTGGTCCCAGGTTTTTGAAGCAAAAAAACCCCTCAGAACAACAAAACCAGAGCATTAAAACAAAGAGCAACTAATAATCTGCATTCTACATTAAAGAAAAAATATTATTTGCAAATAGAAAGACTTTGCCTGGTTCAGCTTTTGGGATCTTCTCTTCCCCCTCAGATGAATGCAACAATTCTCACATCAAATATTAAAAAAAAAACATTTGAAGGACCAAAGCCACTGAAAGTTACCTTTTCCAGCTTTGGATACATTTTGGCCAGAGAACCTCACAACACCATAGTTTTCCAAGTGCTGATTTCCGGGTTCTATTTCAGTCTTTCATATCTACTGCATTAGACCATGCAGACCCACAGGTTCTGTGCAACTTCACTGAAAATCAGGACTGTCCCAAGGGGTGCAAGGCTGTTTTCAGCATCATCTCCTTCTTCCAAAACCTGTTACACTCATGATACTCATGCATATGAGCTGAACACAACACAAAATTTGCAGTGACAGCAGGCAGAGGAGACTGTCTCTGATATTCAAAAAGTACACAGAGCTATGACTCAGATGTCAGGATAATTGTTGGAAGAACTGAGCCTATAACTCCTACATGGACTATTCTCATCCCATCTCCTTGGTGTTAGCACCCTCATAGTGTGTAAAACATGCTCCTGTTTTGCTCCTCTTTTTAATTATGGCAGGAAAGGTTTACCCCTGAATTAAATGCAGTTAAGAAAGCTTCCCACCGTCATGAAAAAGAACCCCTTCATGTTTTGTATCTTTAATGTGGTTAATTTGCAGGGTCCTTTAAGAGCAGCTGCTAGATTTACGTGTCAAATGACTGTCACACAAAAGAGTGCGTGGCAGTGAGCTGTGGGTTTTGCTGACACAGCACGCTGTTTCAGTTGAAAACAAGGACTAGAAGGAGCAGTTTGAGAAGCCTGACACTAGCTGTTACCTTTAGAAATCAAAACTTAACAAAATAAAGGCAAGTGTGCATGTTACATTTTTCTTTCTCAAATGAAATCTTGTTAGATGCTGTTGGAGACACAGGTAATTATTGGCAAGTCCTTCTGAAGAAACATCTGTTACAAAGGAGAAGAGAGGGAGATGGAGAAGGTGCCATTTTTCCATCACTATAGCAAACACCTAATTCACTGTAAATAGAGCAAGTCATGCAGTAAAATATGAAGAAGGTCTTTTTTTTTAATCATCTGAATAGAAATTTAATATCTTTGCATTTGCTAAGTAAGGCAACTTGCCCGAGCAACCAGATACACAAAAGTGTTAGGCATCTATTCTGCCTTTGTTACTACTGAACAAAGCTTCTAAGTCACAAGCATTAAGGATGGTATTTACTTAGCAGTTGCACATGAGGGCTCATTAGGAAAATTAGGGTATCTGAACACGTAAGGAAACCTTAGAAATCAAGTAGCCACATATACAGTGTGACAAATAAAGCCAAGCAAGATCATTCCCAGTAGTTTTGCTCTTCTAAACTGAGATCCCAACAGCTGGGATTGATTCTCCAGGCCACCACCAGCTGTACAGTGCTGAGCAACAGCAGCACAGACCCAGGTCACACAATGAGGAGAGGAGGACTCTGGTTTTATGTGGGGATGACACACTGCAGAAAGCCTTTCTGACCAAAACTGTCCATCACTACAGCAAGAAGAGAAAACTTTAAAAAAACAAACCACCATTGGGACTCAGGAGAGCTATAAGCTTTGGTAGTGCTGTTTAAGTATACTATTGGTGCTGTCTGTCCATCTCCAGGAGCCCACAATACTCAGCCCAGCATCTTTTTAGAGGATGGTTTTGCAATGTGAGAGCTTAGCCGCTATGAGCAGCATGATTTACTTTTTCTCTCATTTTTACACGATACTGGCAGGAAGGTGGCCTCTGTGAAACACCAAGGTCAAATGAATGTAGCAAAAATTAATTTTTCAGGGATAATAACAACTAATTTACTAGTTAAAACTGAGCAGCAATAAAAAGGCTCATGTTTAAGGTAGCAGCAAAGCTCTCCTGAAAAAGTCAAACAGCCCTCCACTAACTTTTTGGCACATCTCTTTGCCCCACTGCAAGCACTATGATGGGAAAGTCTTCCAAGAAGTCTCCCAAATATACAGAAACACTCTCCTAACCTTGTGGATAAATGCAGAACCCAGTTTGTACATCTTCAGGAGGCAGCAAATGCCTCTAATACTCAGCACACCAGGACAAATTAAAAACCCTTTTGTGTGACAGCTACAGAAATATTTTTGCATAAAACTAGAAAAGCTTACCTTTGCACAGACAGAAAAAAAATACCAGGACCTCAGCTGAAGACTAGATTGTAAATAAATGCAAATTCCTAATCAGAATATCAATATGAATAATTCTTCCAGGAGAGGCAGAGACCAGATTCAGCCTCTGGATTAAAGAGCTCTTGCAGATGCTATTTCAGTAGACAAATATGATATTCTGAGCTAGAATCTTTCATAACATGAGCAGTAAATAGACATCTTGCCTTAAAATACTTTGTTGACATCATGACAGTGCTTCACTGTAGCCACATTCAAAAATTTCATGCAGAGATACAACAGCTCTGACAAGTGGGACATGGCGTATTCCTCAAACAAAGGGCTTTTGCCTGGCACAGGAATTCCTGAGTTCAAATTCTTAGTGGGAATTTGTAAGAAACATTTTGGCCTGTCATAATTTGAGGAGATCTGTGTTGTACCTCTTCAGTGTGCAAAGTACTTCCACATGGTACCTCTTTCCCTGCACTCTTCCATACAACTATGACTTTTTTTTTTCTTTCATCAAGATCCACCTACCTCTGGCAAATTTATGGCAAATAGAGTATTCTCTGGGGTCAGATTTTTATCTTATTTGCTTCTTAGCATTCCTATTTTAAAAGTTTGGGAACTTCTAATTAGATTGAGAGCTCTCAGATAAGAAGTATCCTCAGTTACAGCTCTTAACACAATGGCTTGTCAAGATGGATTTTTTAATATTTATAGAAAATATGGTATTCTTCAGTGGAAGAAAAGTTCATAGAATCATAGAATAGTTTGGGTTGGAAGGGACCTTAAAGATCATCGAGTTCCAACCCCCCTGCCATAGGCAGGGGCACCTCCCACTAGATAAGGCTGGTCAGTGCCTTATCCAGCCTGGTCTTGAACACCTCCAGAGAGGGGGCATCCACAACCTCTCTGGGCAACCTGTTCCAGTGTTTCACCACCCTCACTGTAAAGAATTTCTTTCTTATGGCAAGTCTAAAAGTTGGCTTTATCAATCACCATGCTACCATCTGAAGCTATTATTGTTCTAATATTTCAAATGCTTTCATATGGAAAATCCATAAGGGAAGCACCTTAATTAACTGTTAAACAGGTGGAAAGTGGAGCTCAGGGAATCCAGAAACCTGTCCCAAGGGATGGGTGGCACCAATAATTGTTTTTCACACCTCAGGCTGACACCTTCACCAAAGGATCTACCTTCTATGCCAGCAGGAACTTGACATCCTGCTATAAGCAGTTTTGTTTCAAGCAAGGCTTGTAAAAATGCTAATTTCTGGTGAACCACATGACCTTTCTTTTCATATTTGTGAGAAAGATTTTAGGTATCCTTTATATTAACAGTTCCTACTATTCTCTTCACATCCTAACTCACAGATACAGCCTTTTGATTTCTTTATCTGTGCATTAAGGTTATTATTTATTCTACAGGAAGTATACACACACACTGCACACATAAGTACATGGATGTAAATACATATATAAACATGCACACACACTTTCACATCTAACACAGATATGTTTCAGTTGGAACAACTACAAACACATCATTTTGACTCTGCTACCACATTGTTTGCCTACAGAGAATTACTAAGACATGGTAGCTTTATGAGACCATGATATTGCTATTTTTACACTTCCAAAGAGAGTGCAGGTGTTTTAAAGCATTTATGAAATTGCTTGATTGACTGTTACATAGAAATCTATTGACAATAAGTTGAACCTTTGCAGCTAGGCTGTAAAAGATTTGATTATGGCAACAATACTAACCGTCATGAATGTCATAAATCTTAAGAGAAAGGACACATATGTCACATATAATGCATGAAAAAGTTGTCCTTTTATCATGGATAACTTACCATTGTGTAGATACTCTGCTGATCAGCTATTGCATTATTTGAATAAGTATCTGATGTCTTGTTTTCTTTCAAGGAGGCAGGTGCAGGATGAAGCAGGAAGCCTGCCAAGAAAGATGATAAATTGCCACTCGGTACTGGGGACCAGTGCTTAACATTAATACAGTGCTGCCAGAAACTAAAGCAGGAGAGTAATAAGAAACTAGGAAGAAAATAACTTCTCATTCCCCATTAAACAGATTGGCTGTATTCCTCTATCCAGTTTGATTTCTAGTACATCTAAAACAAAATATAGTCATTGTCTCATTACAAGCAAAGTAAAATATGTTTGGAAACTATCACATGACTTACAATCCTGGAAGTATATAAGAATGATAAGAGTGCTTTTCTGGTAAAGGAGAAATCTAGAAGCTTAAAAGTTCAAACAAAATTATCCAGAAATACAAAATAGCAAAGAACTACAAACTGGTAAAATGAAAACTAACCTGAACAACAAATCAATACTGTTCCTCTTCTTGCATCACAATAACTTACAGTAATTTTTATACTTTGAAGTTTGGCCATAAGTGAAACTCCAACTTCAGAAGTCTTAATCTTGATGTGGGAAAGCTACCTTAAACGTATCAAATGAAAACCATTTAAGAAAGTTTAGTCTTATCTGTATTATGTCCATAAAACTGCACGGAAAGCTGTGTGCTATTTAATCTCTGTTGCATTTCCTCCCGAGCTATGTATCATACTGCCAAGACAAAGTAATGCCAGGACAGAGAAAGATTGCTAACAATTTAGGGGTTGATTTTTTAAGTTATACTTTAAGAGGGATCTCTGAAACAATTAATTAGCATGATTACATCCTAGCTTAACTAGTTACACATGCAGGGTGTCTGTCTGTGTCTCAATTCATCTCACTAAAGGCAGATTCCCTCTTCACAGGTGCACCTTCATCATTACTTCAGTTTCTCACATAGTGTACATAACAGGAAGATAAAGACAGGCAAAACACAAAATACACGTCAAACCAACATGACACATTTTAGAGAAGGGAGAGAATAAGGCTGTGGAAAAATCTAAGGAGAGCTGTGTCTGAAGTTAATGCTTGGGAGCTGAACATGATGGTACCATAAAGCAAGTAACTCATCAGTGCTGGACAGGCACGAGTGCTAGTTAATGACCAAATTCCCTACCTGGCTACACTCAAAATGTCTTCCCTCATTTATGCTGGTGGTGGTAGGTCCAACAAAATTTCACCTCATCATATGAAACTTTGCTGTGTCCCCAAATCATCCTGATTATACTTTTCATGATGCATCTTTTCCTGTTTCTCCAGCAAAGAGTCTTATACTAGCCACTCATTAATTGTTGCATATATACCTGCTGTTCAAAGTTTGGTTCAAACATGGGAAAATTCTATAAATTCTACCGAAATTTTCCACAAGGATAAAAAGGCAATCACGGAGATTTTCTGATTTTTTCTGATTTTGCTATGAATACTTAAGAGAAATTCTATCTCTTCTTGAAAGAGATAAAGAGGAAAATATGCCTCAAAATTGAGTAACAGATAAGCAGGGGTTAAATAATTAGTACATTTTCCAGACTGTCTAGTGTTTGCCTGTATGTGTAGTCACACACTCTGTGCAAAGTAAGAGTATTGGTCGTGCTTGACTTCAAGGTAGGCAACAGAAAAGAGACATTGCCCAGCAATTGTTTACATTTCACAAACTGGTTTTTGATAGGAGAAAGAAATGGAGATCTTCAAATTACTTAATCTTTGTTTTATTGGAAAATAATAACAATATTCCTCTTGCAACATACTACTAAGACCCACATGTTATGGTGATCCTTTCCTCTACAGGCAACATCAGCCAAGTGCATGTCAGCTAAAGTCATGTTAAAGGACCAGGTGGACTAGCATTCATTGAAGTAAGTTTTTTAACAATAAAAGTCCCATTTAAATAATAAGAACTTAATTCCTTACTTATCAGTCATCCTACTAATGCTACTCACCCTCAAGACTACAAAAGCAGGATTAAACCTTCACCAAACAAGTGATTTCAATTTTCAAAAATCCTAAACCACCAGCCAATGTATAAACCAAACTCAGTGGAACAAAAAGAAATCAACAGGAGTCAATTTTCCATACCAGGGTTATGCCTGAGAAACTTGACAAGAAAAACATAGAGGGAAAGTGATGAGCATCACCTGGTACACTTCTAATCAGATAAAAATATGCTAGGTTTATATATCCCATAGAATCAGAAAAACAAAATTCTGTTTCAGAGAATCATACAATGTTTGATTGTTTATTGACACTATCAAATGTTTCACAGTGATACTTCATCCTTTTTATTTTACTTCTTGTCTTGTATAATTATGTAAATTATAATATAATGATGAACAAGTTAAGGTGAACTTGTGAAAAAAATCCCACTTGGATATTTTGGGCTAAAATAGTAATAAAATCAGTCTGATTTTGGGAAGCATACTGTTTTTCTAAGATCAAAATCAAATTAAAGACATGAAAGGAGAAAATTTTCAATCAGCCCAAATAAGAAGTGCAGACTTTTTCAGAATGATTTTAGAAATCAGCTGAAACTTACATCAGATGTTTCAGTAGGATTCACAGTGATGAGAATAACTTTGCTAGACCTCTGTGGATTGTTTCTTTCAGTTCATCCTTAAATTCTTCCATGAGGGAAACCATCCATAAATGAAAAATCCTAATGATTGAACATCACCTTAATGATATAGAAAAAGAGATGAGAGGCAATTTATTTTCAGCATTTTCTTCAGTGTAAGTCAGTGGTTAGATTTAATAGCTATGGAACATAAGATAGTGGTTATTTATAGTAGCTATTAATTTATACATTCAATTTTATTAAATATTTTGAACCCAACAAATTAAAAAAAAAGCAGAATTCAACATACAAATCTAACCTTAATTACTAAAAGAGATTAATTTTTGGCTAGCATGTTTTGATATAAGGTTATAAGGACATCTTAACACTTTGACCATGGATCAGCAGCATGAAATCAGTACTGGACTAAGATGAATTTCACGTAATAGTGAAGATGAAAAATTATGGGTCTATCATTTTTTTTTAATTTAGTTGTATAGAAGTGTACCTTGTTGGCAAGAAGCTCTGCTAAACAAACTCATAACTTTGTGTATTGTAATGAAGATTTAATTATCACCTTAAATTTTGCAGTGGTCCTACAGAAAGGTAGGGGAAGGAGTTTTTAACATAATATTGGATGGGAGGACTAGAAACAACGGATGGAAATTGGAGGGGGGTAGGTTTAGACTTGACATAAGAAAGAAATTCTTTACAGTGAGGGTGGTGAAGCACTGGAACAGGTTGCCCAGAAAGGTTGTGGATGCCCCCTCTCTGGAGGTGTTCAAGACTAGGCTGGACAAGGCACTGGGCAGCCTGGTCTAGTGGGAGGTGTCCCTGCCTATGGCAGGAGTGTTGGAACTCAATGATCTTTGAGGTCCCTTCCAACCCAAACTATTCTATGATTCTATGATTCTATGCTTTGAAACTGGAGTATAAACTTCAGTAAGACCTAAAAATTTAATTTTAAGGATTTGTTGGTTGATTTTAAGCTTTGGCATTCTTTAAGTGCTACAGGCTCTGCTAACAGAACATGATGAGAATGAGCAGAAATCAGGAGGAAAACATACCCAGGGGTGTGGCTCTGTCTTGGCAGGTGAAATATTTTGTTCCTGGACAAAGAGGACTAAGTTCTTGGAGTTCATGAAAGGTCTCTTGTCAACCACTAAATTTGTATGTTCAAGCTGTCATCTCATTCATGGAGTCTAAAAATGAAAGAATTTATGAAACAATCATATTTGGTTAATGTTTTTGTTCAAATGAAACATATATTCAGATGATGGCATTCAAAGTCTCAAAAAGCAAAAAAATACATTAAATGTTTTGACAAAAAGCAGCTGTCAAGGGTCTTCTTCAATGACTCTTTCTTCAATGACTGACATCTGAGGAGGACCCTGTCAGTTTGTCTACCCTCAATCCCTATCAGTGCATTTCAGAATCCCATTCTTACTTGTCACTGAGTTCAGTTTGGAACATTCCCGGTGCCTGCTAAGCCTGGGAGCTTGATATGGGTTTGCATATATTTGGACATATTGTATCCGTTTCATTATTTTATTATTAATATGTTATTAGTTTCATCTTTTTCTAAACTTGTAAAACTCTGTTTCTCTTCCTCAGATCAAGAGGTGGAGGAGAACAGCTGTCATCTTGTCATTAGTCAGCCTGGTCCAAAGGTAAAGTCCCTTTCCTGCCTTATGGGCATGCAATGGCTCCTGAACACCAAAAAAATGGGGAAAAAATGGGGAAATAAAAGGGGCTTTTTAATGTTCTGTCACTCTAGAAAAGCCTACATCAAACTGGTGTTATTCTGCCAGACAGGTGAAATTATTCCTGAGAGAAGGGATGTGCCCAGCATGGGTTTCATGTCTATAGTGTCCAAATTTTACCAAATTGGAGGAACATTTTCCATTCTATTTTAATTGGCTTTTTACCAGTGGATTCCTTACAGGTTATTCCACACCTGATACTCTGATGGCAAAAGGAATTGCTATCAAGTGGCATGTGCATCGTTTAGTTGAGTACTCAGGAGTCAAACTGGTTACCTGGAGAGCTCTTCCCAAGGTCAGAAACACATGGCCTGGCCTCAACCAGTCTTGGGGTGGGTGTCTCATTCATGCTGCATTCACTCCCAGGATTAACGTGGGAATTAGCACAGTCAGCTCCCATATGAGCAGCATTATATTATCCAGTTTGCATAGTCTCCCCATGCTGGCAACACGATACCAGTCCTGACAGTAGAAGCCTATCCTTTTGGAGCAGAAGGTACAGCACTCTATCTCCAGTGACAACCATGACGTCTATATGGCAAGGGCAAGCAGAATACTTGACAACCATGAAGTCTGTATAGCCCCTGAATTGTTACAGTGGGCTTATTTTGAGACATCAGCAGCCTGGGAGAACTCTTTGCATATTTTCTTACTAGACCTGATCAAAAGAGAAACCACCTTCATTTTGTTGATGAGAACCCTATAGAAATTTCAGATACTGATCAAGCAACAAATAATCATCTCGCTGATGACCATAACAAGGACTCTGCCATGCTGACACTGGACTACTGTGAAAAAGGCGTGGGTTCCCCTTCAACCTATTCAGCTGTGCAATGTCCCCAAACAGCTAAAGGGAAACCATAAAACCCAATGTGATGCACATCGTGCCAACAAATTCATGCTTTCTGAGTTTGTTGGAAAAATTCTTCCAGCTTCAGAAATCCTCTACTCTGCAAAAGAGCCCAAAGTAATTTAACATTGAGTCCATTTGGTTCCTCCCTGAATGATGCCAGATCTCTTAAGATGAGAAATCTCACTACGCATGTAAATTACAGATGATGAAAATAAAAGGACCTCTTGTTAAGACCATCCAACAGTCTTCATAAGAGCCTGTTCTCAACTGATCACAACATATAACTACAGAAATCTATTTTGCAATTTCCAGAGCTATACACCTATTTTCTACTGCAGTGACATAAGGAGTTTCAATAAGTTATCAGTTAATATATATGCAACCAGAGACCAGTGGTAACAGGTGAGCATAGAGCATGGATGGCGGAAATAGAATCATAGAATAGTTTGGGTTGGAAGGGACCTTAAAGATCATCTAATTCCAGCCCCCCTGCCATAGGCAGGGACACCTCTCACTACATCAGGCTGCTCAGTGCCTCATCCAGCTTGGCCTTAAACACCTCCAGAGAGGGGGCATCCACAACCTCTCTGAGCAGATTCACCTCATCATGCCAACAGGAGAGCACCAAAGTGCCTGTGGCTCTGATAAGGGCATGTGCAGAGGAAGGACGTTGCAGTGGAGTAGAAGAATTGTCCTGAGCAGCACAGGGGCACAGCCAGTTGAACTGGAGGCACAGAACTAGAAGTCAGAGGCTCCCAATAGCTGCCTTCAGGACACTGAGTTCACAATCTTGCCCTCTGTCTTCTCATGCTTTTCCTCTCATGTCACAGGATTTAATTTAAAATCAGTTTTACTAGCATAAATACTGTGTCTTCTGCTCATTATACTAATATTGGCAGATCTTATTTAGATGACTGACTGCCAAAAGCAAGAGTTGCAATACAAACAATACATTCTTTAAAAAAGTAACTGAAGAAACAGAAAACTTCAGTGATTCCAAAGAAGCACACTGACCATCAAGTACAAAAAGCCTTGCTCTGTTTGCATGAGACCTGAAGTCCTCTGCTCTGGTGTCCAGTTCTGGTCCCCTCAGCACAAGCACATGGACCTGTTCAAGAGGGTCCAGATGAGGGCCACAACAATAATCAGGAGGCTGTCCTATGAGTACATGCTGAGAGAAGCTGGAGGAGGGACTGTTTGCCAGGGCATGGAGCAACAAGACAAGGGACAATGGTTATAACTAGAGTAGGGCCGGTTTAGATTAGACTTTAGTGAGAAGTTCTCCACCATGAGGTTGGTGGAACACTGAAACAGATTGCTCAGAGAGGTGGTGGAGGTCCCATCCCTAGAGACATTCAAAGCATTCAAGCTTGCTGAGGCTCTGAGCAACCTGATCTAGTGCAGGATGTCCCTGCTCACTGCAGGGGTGTTGAACTAGATGAGCTTTGATGATCCCTTCCAACTTCATGATTCTATGAATTCCTAGGACCTGTCTATGGCAGCAGACTGCCTTTTAGATTGCTTTAACCATGTATTTCAGACTAACTGATCTCCTTTGCTTAAGCAGTGCTGTAGAACACTTTGCAGCACTGAGGCAACTACTAAGGAGACAAACATAGCCATTCAGCATTTGGGATATCACAAGCACCAGTCTAAAGCTTCCCATAAAAGTTATCATATTATTGGAAGTGATTTTATTAAAATGCAGTGCTACCCACTATATACTTTGATGAATAACATGCACAATTTCTAAATTATCATGTATGCTGAAATACTAGCATACAATATTCTAAAGCATTCCTCTGAGCTGAGTGGAAATCTGTGGAAACCCAAGAAGTTGATGGGTTTTTGCCATTTTTGGAAATCAGGTCATCAGCTCACCCAACTATAACTTACAGATATTTCAGTACTAGACCCTGATTTTTAAAAATGTTGGTATTAGTATCTTAAACACCTATGCCATACAATGTTGAATCAAGTTCTCAGATGATGTGGAAGGATTCATAAAGCAAAACTTTCCAAGCTATCTCTACCTGTTAGAGTAAATTATGTTGTCCATTCCTCTAGTTTATTGGCAGCCTTTAAATCTCTCTTCCCCACTGAGTTTGTGCCACATGAAGCAACTGCAAAAGAAGAGCTTGTTTTCAATTTTTCAGGGTCAGGTTGTCTTTCAGCAGCATGGATGTCATTCATGACACAATGAATAAGAGTCATAGCCAGACAACCAAAAGAAGGGATGTTTCCTCTGAAAATGGAAAGAAAACATCAAAGGTAAGAGTAGAAAAATCTCTTTAAGCCCAAAACAGGCAGGCAGAAAGAAACAGAGACTGATATAAAAAGATACTACCAGGCAGAAATCCTGCAAGACTAGTTTAACAGTGCTGCTGTTTACAATATAGTAATTCATGACAGGACAAAAAAACCCCTCACAGCTGACACTACAAAAACACTGACCACGAATGTAGAACTCACTCTATGTGCTCCAAGAAAAAGAAATTACCTGACTGAGAAATAGTCTCTGTGGTAACTTTAAGAGTACTAAGGAAGGAATAGAACACCCTTACTGGGAGCAAGACATATTTCAGGTACTAAAACTTCAGCTTGGAGTTCTTTCCCCCTCAAACCAGTTTTGATTAATGGATGGGACTGTGGTTTGTTTTCACCTAGGCCATTCTGCAAAACAACAAAGCTAAATCTTTCTTGCTCTGAAGTAACAGCCCTAAAACACTATTTTTCATAGCTTACTGCAGCTGAAGATGAGGTTATAACATGATTTTATTTGAGATCAGGCTTCTGTTTGTCAGCTCTTTCTGTATTACTGTTATAATTTGGTGAGTTATAACCATCAGCTATCATAATCAAAAGGTTGGAGAGAGAGATTTAAGTCATGGTCACTCTGCCTTCCCATCTGGGTTGGCTACATATATGCAAAAGGCCATTAAAAAAGTGAGAGAGTGAGAGAGAAAAGGAGGATGGAAGGCTTCACCACACTAAATGAAAAGCAAACAATATGCATATCAGCATCCTAAGGAGATGTATCACTCTGATGGGAAAAACCAAGACAAAAGAATTATCTGACACAACAGTTCAAAGCATATTGCACCTGTCAAAACGTCTGTCATCTTCTATAGAAATGCAGCATTCGAAAAGAAAAAAGGGAAACTCTTGCAAAGTCACTCAGAAACAACAGACCACTTTGTCTCCTTCCTTCCAGCCAACTCCTCCATTTGAAAGCCATTTAACTCAATGCTAAAGATTGCCTGGAAGGACCAGACAATAGGAAGGTCTCTTTCATTGTCAAGGACAGTTACACTTTGAAGATGATGCTCAAAAGGGGTTAAAATGGGTCAACAAGCAATTGTTGGGTCTATCCAAGGAAATGTGAACAGAACATTGTTAAAGTCACGCACAAAAAAATCTAAAAGAGAGCATCTTGAAACTGGGGAAGTATGGGGGCACCAACACTAAATACTGATGTAATCTCATGGTAAAATGGAGATAAAAAACCTAGCAGTAGAAGAGGAAAATATGGTGAATTTCAATGTAGGTAGGCAGCTCTTATCAACGTGCCCCCAAAGCACAGAAAAGAGGAGAGAGAAATACAGGATGGTAACCAAAGGGAAAAACAGCAGCAGCCCTGAGAGCAATAAATGCGATTTTCCCATGATTCTTTCCATTTTCTTCTTCCAACTTCCACATTCCTTGGGAATTGCTGTATGTGGCACATTAAGATGGAATGGGAGCATCTTAAGTACTGAAATGGATTTGCTCATCTCTCAGTGCCAATTATGGAAAAGGAAAAAAATGAGGAATTGCAAAAATAATTTTTCTTACATGTAGATTATCTAAATTAATACTTATACAGCATCTCTATCTGTGCACATTCTTGTCATGCTTATGTGACAGATAGATGTTACCACTTTCAAAAAGCTTCTTCCAGAATTAATTTACATCAATTTAATTCCTAAAGTAAATCTGTGAAGTATTAATTTATCTAAAGCCATTTATTTGTCTTAAACCAATTTTTATTTCTAATATTGGAAATCTAGTTTCTCTAGTCATCAAATTTTGGCTTGTTTTCAATTCTTAAATGGAGCATTGCATGGGAAGATAGGCACTGAGCCTGAAAAAGCCTCAGTTCAGCAAAACTAGTCGTCATGTGCATTCATTTGCATCTGCATTTGCAGTAGAGATGTTCTGTTACAAGTTACTTCAGACATGGAAAACGATTGAAACTTCCATTCTGCTGAAATCACTGGCAAAACTTCCTGAACATAACCAGAGGCAGTAAAACAGCTCTTGTTTTCACACAATTGCACTTCTCAACTAGGTCCATGATGGTCTTGCATATGTTTTTAACTAGACAGCTTCTCCCTTTCCAAGCTTAAAAATTTACAGGCAAGACAACAATGAGAACAGAAATCTGGCCTTGAAATGGTGTAACTGAACTGAATGGGTCCTCAAAATTTGGAAAAACTTAGAGGAAGTTGTAAGAAACTGCAGCACCATGTTCAATTTGATAAGATGCAGATCTGGTTTAACTATTTTCCCCCCCAGATTCAAGAGGCCAATATGCAGCTGCTGAGAACATGGTCATAGGTTTTCTCTTTGAGTCACTAACGGTTTTGGACACTAAATGTACGAAAACTGTTAAAAATGAAATTATTTGAGACTTGAGGAAGCTCAAATTCACATCTATTTTCAAAATTGACTTTTGTATTGGTAACAGTTTTTACAAGAGTAAGACATACTGAATATAACAAACACTATTTACCATTTTCCCTCCCATGAAAAAAAACCAGTTTCAAATACTGAAAGTTTTTATAAAGTTTCCTTTCCCCTCCTGTATTTTCTTTAAATCACAGCCCTATTCCTGAATTCAAACTTAGCACTTTCAAGAGTTTGCAAAGTCATTCTTCAGATGCAGAAATCTTTCCAACCAAACTTTTTCACAAACTATTTTATTCCAGACAGCACTGGAAAGCCAGCCCTCATCAGTTATTCTAAATATGACACAATTCCCACTTCATCTGTTCAGTTTCTTTTTTTTAACACTCATACACTGGATTCCAAAAAAAAACCCCAAAAATTCATAAATGTGGGTGGCTCAGTGCTTATCAGGCACCAAAAAATGATTTGAATGTTAACTGAGGTGAAAGCCCTGAAGATTGATCCTTGCTATGACATATCCTCTGGATTCAGAAATGATTTTTTGCATGACTTTTTTATGGATGTATGTGATTGATCTCACAGTTGATGACAGGAAGTGGAACCCACAGGAGTATTATCAATACCTCTTTCAGAATTCAATTTTCAACAGCATTTTTAGGCTTGCTGCAGAAGCAGACTTATACTAAACTATTCAAAACTGTGATGAAAATTATGATTGCACCATTGCCAGCCTCCTGTGTAGTTAAGACATATGTGAGTAACCCAGCTTCACAAGAAATACCCTGGAAGATGTCAAAGCACAAAACTCTCCCCACCAGCAGCATGAGGCAACTCAGGCTATGTTGTTACTTGCCATGGCCCTCCTTCTCCATCCTCCACCCTTTTTCACATTCTTCCTCCAGCCCCTGCAACACTTTATTTCCTGCTCTTTCCCTCCTAGATTCAGGCTTGACATAAGAAAGAAATTCTTTACAGTAAGGGTGGTGAAATATTGGAACAGGTTGCCTAGAGAGGTTGTGGACATCCCCTCTCTGGAGGTGTTCAAGGCCAGGCTGGCCAAGGCACTGAGCAGCCTGATCAAGTGGGAGGTGTTGCTGCCTATGGCAGGGGGGTTGGAACTCAATGATCTTTAAGGTCCCTTCCAATCCAAACCTTTCTATGATTCTATGTCTCAGCAGGCCAGGGTCCAGCAAATAAGGGAGCCCTTGTCCTCTTGTTGGGTTCTGGTAGTGAGGATGACAACAGACTGACACAACCATGGAAGAGGAAGGAGGGAAGCTACATTCAGCCTTGGAAATCATTAAATGGGGATGCTACATACACTGTCATTCATATTCTCAGAATATGAGAAACCAATCCAAGATGCCAAACTCTTAACACAACTACACACACTCAAATTGCTGTTTTCAGCATCTGGATGAATCTAAACTCACATTCTGTATGTGAGTTGTCTTTCTCCTCACTGTATTCCATCTAGAAAATACAGATATAAACATTTCAAGACCAGGCTGGACATGGCACTGAGGAGCCTGATCTAGTGGGAGGTGTCCCTGCCTATGGCAGGTGGTTGAAACTCGATGATCTTTAAGGTCCCTTCCAACCCAAACTATTCTATGATTCTATGATTTTCCCTGTTCTATTTACTCTCATGATAATGTATCTTTTTTTCCACTGTATGAAAAACAACATCTTTCATATATCTACTTCTACTTCCCATAATTGATAAATAATACCTGATAAAATTTAAAAAAATAATAAATTCCTAGTATTGAAAACTGGTAGAATCATTTCAGCTTCAATATTACTTTGACAAAGTGACATCTATGAGAAAAGGTCTTATGATGATAAATGTGTACAGACATCACTAACAGCAACATAAATTAAATAAAATTAAAATGTACTACCAAGTACAGAGACTTTTCATGACCAATGTGGGTTTGATTTTCTTGGATTTTTTTCTAATTAGAGTATAATTAGGATTAAATTTTCTTGTGATTGATAGCACGCTATGGATAGGAAAAATACTGGGTGGAATTTTCTTCTGCTGTGTCTCTGTGAAAGGCAGAGTTGCACAAGCTGAAAATTTTCCCTTCTTTTTTTTCTAATTTGGCCACAATCACCTGCTTTTCATGTAGGATTCTACAGTGTTAAGACAGACAAATTCTACAGTATCCTCTGTTCTCCTATGTTCATGTATGAACATGTGCTCAAGAGCAATCTTTAAGCACAGCTCATTACTTTTCTTTTTAGAAAGAGCCAGTCTTCAGAACAGGGGATGGAGACAATCCCATGTGACTTCAAAAAGCAATTATACACTGTGAATTCCTATTAATTGCCAACTAGAAGGAGTGGATCACATAAAACACAGGTGAAAATTTTCTGAAACAAAATTGTTTAAGGTAGTAGATCACTTCAAAAATTCAAATTCATTCAGTTAAAGATTAAAGAAAAAAAGTGCTAAATCCACCTGATAATATTTTTGCAACGAAGCAGTCAGCTTCAAGAAGTCAGCAACAAGAAGGGGGGGAGTGGGAATAAAATATCAACTTCAGATACCTGTCTACAGTGCTTTCATAAGGCATCAGGGGTTTTCCTCACTATAAAAAAAAGTTTTTTTCCTCTGATCTCAAGAGTGCACATCTGACTGGCACACAGCAATTCACTGCTGTCATTAGTAGGACAAATACAGCCTTGGTATCTTTCATGTGTCACTAGCAAATTGATTAAGTACATTCATATCTCAGGATTTTTTTAGGAAAAGGTGAGGTTCTGACAGCAGAAAAGACTGTGCCTTGATTTCCAAATTTCAAAGAAACATGGTAGTGGTGGTGAATAGGAAAACATTTTCTTAATATTTAAACTGTCCTGTGAGGACCCCAGCCCTTGTATTATCTCATGGGTAAGTTTTGTCCTTTAAGTTTTGTTCTTTATAAGAATAAGAGGTCCAAGAACATTGGATTTGGAGGGTAACATTTTCTTACTCATTTTGGCCCCTACTGTAAAAGATCCAGAAGAAAGTGCTTTGTGATATTTATTTAAACATGAAACACCAGAGAAATTCAATTAAATACAACAAGGGCAAGTGCAGGGTCTTACATATAGGCAAGAACAACCCCATGCAACATCATAAGTAGGGGACTGAGTTGTTAGAGAGCCATGTAGGAGAAAGGGATCTGGGAGTCCTGGTGGACAGCAGGATGACCATGACCAGCAATGTGCCCTTTTGGGAATCTTGATATAATTCAAACCTTTTTATTTCCTAGGGAATTTTCCATGGTGTCCTCAGAAGAATTTATTTTCCTGTCCTCTAATGAGAACAATGAATCACACACTATCTACTCCGTCTCTTTCCATATAATTCCCCTCACAAGCAAGGTCCAAAAAGCAGCAAGAGCAGGTGCAGACCGCAAAGTTTTGCCAGCCAAGCCACAGCAGCAGGGGTATGAAAAGCACACAGAGAAGATATGATGCCTAACACCAGCCAAATCCCTGGCTGAGTTTCAGGTGGCTCCTGTCCTGCAGTCAGAGGGCAGCTCTGGCTGCCTGCCTGGATGGAGCAGGACCAGTGGGATACAGCACACAAGTCCCAATCAGCATTGGATGTGCCTCCTTGGGGCAAGCAATGCAAATAGCCATTGCCATAGAGCAAAGGTTCTCAAAGCCAGAGCAACTTGAGAAGTTATTTGCAATGCAGCCTGAGTAGGGATGACAGAAAAAGACAAGAGTCACGTTGCTTACTGAAATGCTTAACGTTCTAAGGTACTCACTCTAAAGGGATGAAGCAGAAGGCAAGGCAAGCTCAGACAAGGAGAGGTGAATTTCTGACTTCTTTCGAGAAGCTCCACAGTGTCCAGGAAGAGAAAATGCAAACTGCAGGATTGGGTAAAGCAAAAGAAACAACAAATGTCATTCACCAGGAAGTCCTCTCTCAAAAAATCTTTAGATTCTCTCTCACAGTCAGCATAATGGGTTTTCATCTTCTTCTCAGCAGCAGTTTAAAGTTTAATAATTTTAATTTTTTTTCTCTAGCTTTTATGTATTAATGAAATGTAGCATGAAAGAAAAAACATCTCACCAGAACCAAAGCAGAACATCTTTCCTACACATGAAAACTACTGTAACATGTATGCCCTTGCCCTTGGAAATATGTTTCCATCTGAAAAGCACTGAGTTCTAGTTCAAATAAAATTTTTGTAGTTTCAAACCACACATACACAGAAGTCACAGCTGGATTTTTGTCTGAATTTTGGGATTTGGGGACCTACATCACTGTCACTAGCTCAGCAATGCCCACAGCTGCTTACTGCTTAGCACACCAGATGCTGCGTCACTGCAGAAAGTTCATGGGACTGCTAAGATCTTTTGCTCTTTTCCACTTGCTGCCAAAGTCTAAGAGGAATGAGGAGATTATTTTTGTCCCTGTTCTCTCTGTGTCCTTTTGCTTTCCCAGCCCACCAAGCTTTTAATTACTGAGCTAAAGCTGACTTGTAGGTCCAGTCCAGGCCTCTGCCCATTGCAGAAGGGTTGTTCTTGCATATACCACCTGTCTTACAGAGACTTTGCTCTTGAAAAATAAGGCTCATTGGGTTATTTGTGGTATAGAAAGGTAGAAATCTACAGACCTCTCAAGCCAAAGAAAAGACATTTCATGAGAAAGACAAGCACTCCAAATTTATTCTGGTGATATTAACAAATGCATCAATTATTTTTGAAAGAGAAAAAAAAAAATCTCCTGTATAATCTAATTATCTAGGCAGGATGAGCAACAAAATTTCACTCTCAAAAAATGGAAGCTTTTCCCATTTCATGAGGAGTGGCTTTGTACTCTGTACCATGGATAATAACTGGTGTGTTCTAAGAAGCTGACAGCTATTCCACTTTTTTTTGTTATTATTTTGATAAGTCTGACTGTAGACGTTCACTAAAGTGTTGGGAACTGTGCTGTTTGCAGCTTCTACTATTTTCTTTGACTTTTTTTGTCACTTATCTGTAACAAAATTGTTTTCCCACTTTATTACAGCAGAACAATGACAGCATTTGTATTGCAGTTTTGGGGAACCTGCTGCAGTGTTTCAGTGTCATCCAACATAACATACAATGAAAACCTGAACATGGTAAATTACTGCTTTATTTAATTACTAAACAATTCTAAGCAAAATCTAACCTCACTCTAAAACTCACTTGAACCCACTTAAGTTTGCAGAATAAGTAGAATGCTCTCTCTTTCTAATTAATGCTATTTAAAATTACATTGAACTTTCAAATACTAGGAAAAAGTTCAACATGATATTTTTATTAATGTTGCAACATAAAATAAAAACACATCAGAACTAAAAATCTATTATTGTTCTAATACTCTCCAATAGATTTGTTTTATGCAGTATTCCTCTTCATAATTTCAGCAGCAAAATTAAATTCTTAGTATTTCTTTGTAGATTTTCACACCACTTTCAAAGTTTGGGTTTCTTTTCCTTTTTTTTTCTTCCCTGCCAGACACTTTGATAATCCTGTCATTTAACTTCTGACAGCAAATCATTATTATACTGACTAAAACCTCCGTGGAGATCTTTTATTTTGGCTTGAAGTCACAAGTTAAATTTGGAAGACTACAGTTAAAAAAAAAAAAAATCTACCAAAAGTCCTATTAAGAAAATTCCTTGCATAGTTAACATGCACCTCTGTTTTCACACTCCAAATTCATTCCCCTTTCCTACATCAATAGATGATGTGAAAATATTCCAGAATTTATCAGTTCTTTAAAAATGCATTGATAGCACCCATTTTTGTTGTACTCTGAAAGGATACCATGAACCCAGTCTTCCATCAGGCAGGACTGGCAGCATCCCCTGTTCCAGGGAAGGCAGAACAGATGCTGGTCCCTACTTCTGCCTCTCATTACCACACCATTGCTCTAGATTGGAGGCCAAAAGTGCTGCATTCTTAATGCAAAGATATGGGGTTTAAAAAAAAAATCAGCTGTAAGAAAAATAAATTAACAGAGACTGCTCCATTGAACTATCATCAGGAATACTAGAAAGCTGATTTCTCAAGCACCAAGAGGAGTTTCTTTCTCCAGTACAATTGTAGTGAGCTGAAATTCTTTTTAGACCACCCTATATAACACCATGAGAAGGCAATCCCTACTGTTTAGAAGACTTTAGGCCTTCTAATATTTATTTTTAGTGTAGGCAGAAAACAAGATAAAATGCCTCTTCTAATACTAAGCTGAAATAAGGTGTCTGAAAAAAGAAACCCGTATTGTACAAATAGTTGTTTAATACAGATAAGCAACCAACAGCTTTAGTGCCACAGAAAATAGAAACACATGGAAATGTGATGTTTGACATTTTTCTCCAGAGCTCTATTAAAATAGGCAAGAAAAATCTGCAAAAATAAAATGCATCTAGCAAATATGTTTTAACCTAGCTTGATTTGCCTCACACTACTGCAATGCAGAAATGGGAATATTATCCACAAACTAAACTACATATTAAAGACAGCCTCATGTTATCATTAATAGGTACAATATAAGATACAGTGAACCACAGTGAGTCTCCAATTAGAACTTTTTCCAGAATAAATACTCATAAAGATTAAGATTAATAGAAATTATAGCCAGAGGGGAGTGCTGTGATCATCTTTGCTCATTGTTATTGCTGTTTTTTGGTGCATAAAGCAATTGTTAAAATCTTGCTTTAGACTTCATTTAATTATGAGTTATGCAGCAAGACACAAAAGAAGGTTCACTGAAACAGCACATAATTAAGTTCAGCAATTTGTTTTCCGTCCCTTCATTCCATTATTATTAAGACTTGATCCTTCTGTAGTCTGTGGAATTTAGTAAAGTTTATGGCACAGAAGTTATTCAAGAAATAACTTGGGTTATTCAAGAAAAACTACCATTTCTGTAGAGAAATGGGTTTTCCTACCCAGAAAAGAATGGTTCCCATCTCCAAATAAATAAATAAATAAAATGGCAGAGCGGCACGCGATGTACCAGATTCCTATTGTGAGACACAAATTCTTCACAACATAGAGAGACATTGCAGAACAAAAATACTATTAGAACGGTTTCAAAAGGAACATTTTTGGTGAGGATAGAGACTTTTGACATTATTTATTAGGTTCAAAAATGCTTAACAAAAGCTTAACAATGGTCCTGTGGAAACTACTACATCTGAGGCACTTTCTGTTGTTCTGTGCAGGCATTGATTTGAAGATGCCCAGCATTAGTAGAACAATTCCCTCACAGCAGTCAATGCAAGTGAGCATTCATAAACGTACAAGCAAAAGCCTGTGAACAAACCATATGGAAACAGGGGGAAAAAAAAGTAAACATTTATTAACCTCTTTGTGGGGAGATGGGCAGAAGAAGAGGCCAGCAGAGAAGGAGACAGTCATGCCAAATTTCTGAGAAAGAAGGTGTTTGCCCCGAGCATTTTTTTCATGGGATATGAAGGAGCCTGGAGAATGTCTCCAGCACCATGGTAACTGCGACTGCCAGCACCACTGCCACCCTCCATCACCCAGATACAGCCTGTGTGGGGTGCAGGTTGGCAGCCCCAGATACTGCTTCTGCCCTCTTCTACAGCTGTGGCCAAGGGGACCCTGGCAGACATGTAAAAAGCTGAGAAAATTTCTGGAAAATAAAAAAAAAAGTGAGGATTTTTGCTCAGCAGCTGAGCTGACATATAGATGTAGACTCCAAAAAGACCCAGAAAGACTTACGCATGATTCTCATGGCACAAACAAGGACATACTTGAAACTTCTGTAATGGTGCAGGCAGATCTGTGAATAATGAAGGAAGATACGTGGTGCCTGCAGACCACCTGACAAATGGACTGACTATCTTCATTCCATAGTGGGGCCAGGAAGACATAGAATAGTTTGAGTTGGAAGGGACCTTAAATATCATCGAGTTCCAACCCCCCTGCCATAGGCAGGGACACCTCCCACTAGATCAGGCTGCTCAGTGCATCCTCATCCAAGGATGGATATACTGATGGATATACCTCCATCCTCATCCAAGGATGGATATACTGGGACAGTGACCAAAACATCATTTGCCTCATAAGATCATGAGTGATTTAAACACTGTTGAGCAGTCAGAGTAATGACTGACAGCTAGATTGTTTAGGTTTACAGCTCAATTCCTCTTCTTTTGCTTTAACCACAACATATACTTCCTTATGATAAAAATTTCCATTTTCTAGTGTAATCAGCATTACAATTGGTCTCAGAAGACAGGGAAAAGAAACCCCAGCCTATGGAAAATCCACTCAAAATATAGGCTCCTTCATTTGCATTTAAAATATAACAAATGGTTTCTGAAATCTGCTACTGAATATGAGATTATATAAAAATCTAGATGTGCTTGTTTTGGTGTTGCTGAAGACAAGACAGAAAGTAAAACAGAGAGTGAATCCAAGCAGGGATGGATGAGTTAAAACCCAGGTAACCATCTACATGTTCAAGCAGCTGCTCTCTTCCAGCTGAGCACTGCTGGGTTAACCTGGGTATTGCCCCACCAAAACCCCAGGCAGCACCTCACCTCTGCTCTCATCAACGAGCTGAAAACTCCTGAAGTTTCCCCATCACTCCTAACAAAGCATTTCAGCCACATCCATGTTTGACCACAGGATCCAGGGAGATTTGAGTCCTTTCTCATCCTGGTGGGGAAGCCCCTCTGGATGGGGTGGACTTGGAAATGCCATGTTTGCAGGACACAGGGATTTGTGGTGGCACAAACCTTTTGTCCTCTCCTCTAAAATTAACTTAAACGAAGAAAAAAATTAAAAGCCTGTACAGCAGGGCAGCGACCACCAACTTATAAATTCATCACCCCTTTTTTCCTTTAACATGAAAATCCTGCCTTTCCATTTATAGTATAAAAACAAAGATCCTGAATTTCTGAATGCCAATTGAAGAGGTGGCTCAGTTCAGAGGTGGTTCAGTTCAGAGGTGGTTCAGTTCTTGATTTCTGAGTTTTGGCAGACTGAAGTGCTGTCTGCTTAGATGTAGTAGCTCAGAGTTTTTTATATGAGCCCATGCACAACCCCTGAAGATTCACAGACCCTGGACTGCTTTTAATTTCACACATGAATTCAGTGTTTCTAGCCTGATGTAAACTACTTCTCTTTAGCTTATTTCCATTCACTTCTGCAAACAGGAACATTTCTAGCAGTGGGAGCTTCTGTTCCCTGTGCAGCAGACCTTGACAAGCAAGGGCTGAACATTTTCCCACACCACCTCAAGCCCTGATAGGAGAGATATGCTTTTATATCAGCTGGTTATTATATTAAATATGCATCCATGAGGGGGGGCAGGCTAAAAACAGTGTCTTTAAAAAACAGACAGTAGCAAGCACGCAATCCATACTAATTAGCACTTCTATTTAGAACTGCAAAAAACTTCCATGGGTGCTTTCAATAGTTCCATATTTTATGGGTATTTCTCACTACATTGCATTCAAACACAATGAAGCACATGCTTAAGGACATCTATTCTCATATTAAGTATCCTCTTAATTGTGGAAGTGTTGCCTCACAGGGCAGTTTGCATACATGCCTGTCAAATGAAATTGAAGATCATATGTGATTTAAAATAAACTTTTTCTTAATGACAACTTACTTTTGGAGGCCACTCACATGTACCAGTGATTTATATTAGAATTAATATTAAAACAGTTTAGCTCTTAAATTATTTCACTGATTTTAATTATAACAAGAAATAATATTTTATGATTCTTGCCAACCACAGTAGTGAATTTTGAAGTTTTTAGCATCTTCTCAAATTATTTACTGCTTGTACAAATTAATTTCTAGACTTCCTAAACACAATGATAGCTTTTAAAACTTAATCAAAATGTCAAGTCATTTACACTTAAGTAGTCTAGAAGACTTTTGCCACAAAGTGTATGTAAATCATTTAGAAATGAGTAAATTTTTATTATAATAGTCATAATATAAATATACAGGGAGTAGAATGTGCTAATCAGTAGGACTGTGGATTCAAAGAGTTTGATTTGTGGAAAAAGACCAAGAGGAATTCATGGCATGAGTAGTTCTCAAGAGCTTCTACAGATAAGACTGTAGCAGAAGCACTAGGGGGAAAATTAATAGTAATAACAAGTCTTATACCTAACTTCTTATCCACACATCTCCTGAGAGGCACATATACAACTGATGTGACATTAAAATTATGTCATTAGCTGCTCCATCACTCATTATGTTCATGTCAGGATTAAAATATGTTCCGGATGAGGTGTCAAATTTCTCCCTAGCAGTACTTAAATAGAAAATGAACTAAAATAAAAAGGAAATGGGGCATCAAGAAATGCACAGACAGAAACAGGGAAACACAGAGGAAGTTCTGAAGAACATTAAGGGTAGGGGGAAGGCCAGGAGCTTTGTAAGGCTGTGGTTTGAGGACTGCCATGGAAATGCACGTTCAAAACCTGCTTTTGCCAGCAAGCACCTGGGAAGCGGTCAGTGAAATAAATGTGACAGCCCTATTCTTGTCCCAAAATTGATGCAGTATGTAGAGAGTGAAAATAACCATCTATGCTTGATTAATTAGGTTTGTAAGTATTGTTTGAGAACTAAACAATATTTCTAAAGATTTCAATAGTTCAAAGTTTGCCCTATGGCCGCCCAGCCAATACATCTTCCAGCCTGCAGGATTTACAAGCATTTTTCTTCCCAATATGTTGTCTTGGTTTGGTGCGACATTGTTTGAGGGCAGGTCTGTTTGGGTCAGGCTGGTTTTCTTCCCATCACAGCGGTGGTGCTGAGGACGCCGCTCGGACCATACATCTTCCATGTCATTTCAGTCAAAGGCACACGATGCTCCCCGGTGCCCAATCAGGAATGGTCCAGCACTGGAACAGGGGGGCATATTGGCAACCTCAGCTCTCTTAATGACAGCCATTCTTCCAGACAAACAAAAGCACGCTTTGGAATATTAGCATGCGGCCTTGTGTAAAGGTCATCTGTATGGCACATTCATCATCGCCCCAAAACAGGAGGGGGAATGGGAGGGAGAGGAGTGAATGCTTTAAAAATTCTGTCAAAACCTGTTATTGTCAGAATAAGTCTGGAAGTTGGCAAGTGATGCAAGAGCAGCCACCACTTTGCACAGTCCTCCTTAGTATTGCAAGGAGCTGAATGCACAGCAGCAGCAGAGAAGAGAAGCACAAGATAATAGATATAGTCTTCCTAACTGCTAGTAGGGGGGCTACTTTAATTAGGCTGCTCAATTAAAAAATTAACCTAATCATCTGTCATAATTAGGCTGAACAGCAGTTCCTCCAATCAGGTAGAGCTCCCACAATAGCTCTTGTATCAGCTAAGTAGCGAGGGGTAGTCAGCAGCCATGCTCTGGTTTTGAGGTTCGATGATACGCTGTTCATTTGCAAAAGCATTTGAAAATCAAATTAAAAAGGATATAGCGTGGCAGGCTAAAATCTTTCACTGATCCTTCAGCAGTCATGAAAATAATGCAGGTGAGGTTACACCAATTAAAGGCCAGTTGTATCACTTAAATCAGCAAGCAGCTCTCACTATATGACATTCACAGTCTGGCCCTTAGATGGCATGGAAGGGACTGAACTGTTACAATCACTTTAGAGGTTTCTTTAGTAAAAGATGGGAACTTACACAATTTATTGAGAAAGAACACTAACCAAGCGTTAAATACCTTAAGTCCCAAGTCTGAAACACAACTTAATCAGAATTAAGCCTGTGGTTTAGTAAAAGCAATGCCAAATTCAACCTCAAGTCCACATACTCTTGACATTCACATTCCAGAATTTGTGGTTAATTTATTTTCCCAGCAAGTGCTGGTGACTTGTACACCAAGCACAAGATTATCCAAAAGATAATTTTTTCTCCATACTTGTAATGTGGAGGTAAGGAAACCACCACGTTCCATGGAAAAGCAAAATTGAATGGCCACAGGACAACAGAATGGGAAATAATTTCCTGAGACATTCCAAAGAAATCAACCCCTTCACCCTGCAATGAGCATGGCTGGGGGGGACTCAGCTGCTTACTGTCAATTATCTACTTACTAAAATGCAAAGTTTCTTATTTCAGCCCAGCAGAACATTTCTGCTCCTCTTTGGCTGCATGCTCTGGCTCTGCAGACAGTCCCTTTCATTCCCACTGTATCACCAGACTTGGAATTGGGCACAGAAAGCTGTGACTATATCACTATATCCCACACACAGTATGTGCAAGTGCTATTAGGGTATGGGGCTGGGACCTGGGGAACATCAGATACAGGGAATGTATGTTAACTGCATTCTGAACTTAAATCCAGTTCACCAGCATGTTACAGCAAAGCATCTGAAAGTATTTCTCCTTTCTGACTTCCCAGTGAAATCTGGTTTTGCAGGAAATCCCTGTGCTGGCGGGACACCCTCACATGCAGGGTACACCAGGTGGAGATGACCTGCCAGCAAGCACTCAGTCCCTGCCACCCCTACCAAGGCTGCACACACTTCCCACCTGCATTTTAGGTGGACATCAGCCTGCCAGTCAAATTACACCCACAAAGACCAGGATGTGGCTTTGCCTCAGGTAACACTAATGAAAACCCAGAAGACCTGAAAATCTCATGCAACAAATATTTTCATTACTATTAGATTAATGGGGTCAACTTCTACATCAACTGCAAAACTGCACTTGCTCAAAGACTGAGGGGGCAGCCAAACAGACAAATATGTGTGGAAATTACATTCAGCCATAGGGTACTTTTCCTGTTTGAGCCACAGAACTGACTGTATGTTCACAGCTGGAATTTGCTTTGGCACTGCATCCTTATTTGCTGAATTAGTTGGTGCCTAAGTTTGTGTAATGTTCTCAGAACAAAAATTAGATAGTTACAGAAAGGAGCCACCACATCAACACATCCCAGATGTCAACATATGTATGTCCTTTTTGTAATATTTTCAGTGAGACCAATTTCTTATCCTCCCAACAAATCCTCTCTTTTGAGGGGGGAAAAAAAAAGTGCTAATCAAAACCATGGTTTTCATTATTAGGATAGGGGAAAAAAATTCTTCTGTCCAATTCCACTGTTGGTCTTTTAAGCTTCTGTTCTTTCTCTTTTTTTCCACAGTGCAGTTCATGAGGATTTTCTTAGCAGATGACAAGTGCCAGAAACAACTTTCTGGTTATGGAAACCTGTCATTGGCACTAAGCAACCAGAGAAAATAAGGTAATTGTCTTGAATCTACAGTCATATCACACAGCTGTATCAATAAGGTCAGAGATTATTGAGTTTAGCAGTATCTCTATGCTTGCTTGTGATCATCTATGCACATTTACAGGACTTCTATAAAATTGCTTGAGATGAAAGCTACACAGAGAAAAAGAATATGCTTCTTGGCCAAGTGTGATGTACCAAAACCTGAGTCTTATATGCAAAATCAGCACATCACAAATACCTGCATTCTCAATCACATCTCCAGCTTTTCCATCAGTATCACTCCTGTAATTATTGTCATCCACCATCCACCATGCAATGCCTTTGGCAAGTTTGCCAATGCAATAAATTAAATCAACCTGCTACAAAGATTTAGTATATTTAATTGTGTAGACTTAAGGCTCCCCCCAGCATCTGACATCTTTTCTGACATGCCTTACTCTTATCACAAAACAACCTGCTCATCAGTCACTTTGCTTGTGTTTTTTGCCAGCAACATTGAAGAATGTCACTAAGTCCTAGAGTGCAAGTTGGTCCCTTATCCTCAGATAAGCCATCATACACTCTTTGTGAAATACAGAGAACATTATCCTAAATGGAATAATATTACAAACACTCCAGCAAATATTAAAAAAAAAAACAAAGACCTGTTTACTATTTATCTTTTTTTTAGGTGCATTTCACAGATGAATCAAGAAGTTGATCCTGACACAGACATCAATGAAGTATGTGTGAAGATGGCCAGATCAAGTAATTTTGTGGCATGAGGATGACCACAGGTTTACGATGACACAGAATTATTGGCAGCACAGTAATGACATTAACCCTATTTGTGTCAGAAAAGCCCCATAATTTTATGCAAAGCCATTTGTAAGTCATCTGGAGCAACCTGCTTTAAACTCTGGCCACCAGACACAACCAAAATTTGCTCCAGAGTCCTAAATTCAACTGTTTGTGGCAATCACAGTGGCAAACTCATAAAACCTAGCCCAGTGCAAGAAAGGTATGTGCAAGTGGGTCTCATTGGCTGAGGGTGTTGCAGGGATCCCTCCTCTGGAAGCCTTCACAAGCCGGTGAGACAAACTAGTCAAGAGCAGCACAACTATAACCAAGTTTTGCTCCATTGAAGGCTTCCATCACCCTGAAGTCTCCTCTGATCATCAAGTTCCATTGTCGGTGCTAGCTTTGTGATAAATATTTTTCTGAGAAGAATTATGGAAAGCATCAGGGAGGTATTCTTTCCTTCCTAATATAATTAAAATCAAACTGAAGCTGCATTGCTCCCTGGGAAATGAACAATAAAGTTTCCTTAAAAAAGATTGTACCGTTGATGCTTAATCTACCATTTAAAGCATCTGCTTGAAACTCACTGCTTGAGGATAAAAAGATATAGTATAAATAAAATATGAAACCAGATAAAAGAATAGCCAGGTTATAGGGTTTTTTGTTGTTTGTAACTCTGATATTGCTAATACATGGAGTATCTCCCAAGCCCTATTGAGTTAATGCTGCACCTCAGCATGGTGGAGATGGTAGTAAAGCCAAAACAACCAGTAAACATTTCTTATGTTCCTCAAACAAAGCTGGCAGAACTGAAACAGAGTTAATTCAAGAACTGCTTAAGATGTTCTTCCTGGAAAAAGCCCTTTAAACTGATTGGGGGTATTTATTACTCTTGATGTGAATGGACTTAGAAAAAATATACACTAAAAAGTTTTAAATACTAAATATAACACATATAATCACCACATATCCTTCACTTAAACTCCCATTTAAATCCATTTGATTCTCATAATCTACATGAGATGTGTATTAAATAAGGATGTGAGCAATACAATTCAGCTGTTCTTAAATTAAGAGGCATTTTAGCTTAGCGACAGAATAAACAGCACATTCCATCCAAATGGGTGAGGCCACCAGCTCAGCAAAGGACTTTGTTAGGATTTAAGAGGACTGGATAAAGTAGCAAACTCCAAGCTTCAGGTCTTATTAGCCAGAAATGGCTGCACTGCTGCACACCCACAATTTATGGCAATTTATAGAGATTTTTTTGCCAGGTCAGCATTCACCAGTTCCCTTGACAAAGATCATAGCACATCTTGTGCCTTGACACAAAAAAAAGCTTTTGCTATATCTAGGCTTCAAAGTTCTTCTCTTGTTGGTTGCTTTGGGGTGTGAACAAAAGCTAAACTTCAGTGCACATTCAGTGTCTGAATATCTGATATTTATTTCAATTGAAAATAAACCAAAACTTTTCCCTACAACATAACTCATAAAGCAAAATATTATGGCAATCTACTTTGTTAAGGTTCTTGTGAAGCAAACTTTAAAACTCCTGTGTCAGCAAAAGTACCAAAGCACAACAACAGGTTGTTTTTCACACAAAGAATATTGTGCAAACCATACCCATCTCCAGTTCCTGTAGGAATTTCAGAAAGCTATAATAAATTCTGATTAGAGAAACATTTTTACCAAATTTTGATCTTCTAGAAATCTTCAAGCAAAACAGTTACTGTATTAGTTTCTCACAATGTGCAGCACTCCAGCTGATTGAAAAACAGAAACTATCATTTGAAGTTTCATTAGCTATTAACATAAAGACAAAGTAATTTCATGCCTTCTACAACTGGACCATAAGCTGAAATTTTGACCCCAACAAAGATGCTTGAGTTCTTCACCTCCTTCATACTTTTGAGATTTTGAAGTCTGAATATCATCTCACATGTTCAATGTATTTCATAAACAGGTTAGAAACACAAATTACACTTCCCTAATTGCCTGCAAAAAATAATAAGTGCAAATCCTTTTAGTAAAATATTCTGCTAAGAATATGGATAGTAATACATGGAGAAAACACAAAAAAATCGCCTTCTAGATTCAAAGCACTGTATGAAGAAACCAGTTTGCAATGTCTTAGAGAAACCAACTGGCATTCTTAAGAGAGGACCAGTCCTACAAGCAAGCTCTTTGACTTTGCTCTTTGTGACAGAGTATTGTTAACCTACACCTGCTGTTTTTAAAATAAATGAGTGTGCTATCAAATATATGCTGGTACACACATATTTGCATGTCTGGAAAATGTCATGAAAGTGTCAGTGTATGTTTACATGCAAATGTGTACATGCACATGCTTTCATGCCATCTTCTCCTCTCTTCAAATCTGCAAAATACCTGTACATCCCAACTTTGGTGGCCTTTGAAATTTTGCTGAGTTTTCCTTATAAATATTTATTCTCTTCTCTGTTATTCTCATGGGAAAAGAGATCACATTGCCATCACATTTGTCAGGCATGCAGATTTATACATTAGAACCAAAATTCTTTTGCAAACATATGTGTAAAATCTGAGGGGCTTTTTCCAACCTGGTGATCAGAGAGCTCTGCAAGCTCAAGTGAGCAGGAGCAAGAGAGGTGGAAGAAGACCTCCTTAGGGGCTGAGGGTCTGGAGTTACCTCCACAAATTAAGGAGAAGAAGTGACTCAAAAATCCATCTCTCTAGCAGCCTAACTCTAGCAGTGCAATGGGATATGGAAATTCTTTCAGCAGCTACTAGAGAACAATGATCCTAATCTTCTGCTGGATAGGCAATAGCCAGACCATCAGTTTTCCTGAATGTTATCACCCCTTCATGCCAGTCTGCCACTGCAGAGAGAGAAACCACAGAAGGAAGTTTTGGTAAGCACTGGCTGTAAGAACCAAGTTGATTAAAACAGCTCAGCATCACAGAACTGCAGGGGTTTTAATGGCCCTTTGGAGATCATCTAGTCCAACCCCTTGTCAAAGTAGGCTCATCAAGAGCAGACAGGACAGGATTGTACCCAGGTGGATTTTGAATATCTCCAGAGAAGGTTATCTCCAGAAATGCAGGTGATGCACAGTATGGCTAAGGGGAACACAGCATCTCCCCACATTGAGCTTGCTCAGCTCGATGCAGGGAAAACAAAGCTGAGGAAGTTCATCAAATAAAACATGCTGCTTTTACTCCTCGAGAAGGATTATCAGTGCCAGCAGCATCATAGCCTAGTGAACTTCCTTCTCATAGAAGAGATAGAGCTGGTGGAACTTGTTTCTATCACCACCTATAGGAAAGCATAATGCCTTAGTGGAAACTTACGCTGTTTGGTCCCAGCCTGTCATTAAAAGAGCCACAGTCAGCAGATCAAGAGAAGTCATTCTGCCCCTTTGCTCTGTTTTCATGAGACCACACCTGGAGTGCAGCATCCAGATGCACAGGAGGGACATGGAACTGTTGGAGAGGAACAAAGCGGGGGCCATGTGGATGATCAGGGGGCTGAAGCCTATGAGGACAGGCTGAGAGAGTTGGAGCATTTCAGCCTGGAAAAGAGAAGGCTCCAAGGAGATCTCATAGCACTCTTCCAGTACTCTTCAGATAGTAAAGGAAAGCTGGAGAGGGACTGTTTGCCAGGGCATGCATACACAGGACAAGGGGTAACAGTTTGAAACTAGAGTAGGACAGGTTTAGATTAGATATTAGAAAGAAGCTCTTCACCACGAGGGCAGTGAGGCACTGAACAGGTTGCCCAGAGAGGTGCTGGAGTCTCCATCGGTGGAGACATTAAGGTCAGGCTTGATGAGGCTCTGAACAACCTGATTAAATATAGGATGTCCTTACTCACTGCAGGGGGCTTAGAATGGATGGCCTTTGAAGGTCCCTTCCAACTCTATGATTCTTTCATTCTATGAATTAGTGAAAGAGAATCCAAGATAAAACCAGGTTATTTTATTTTTTCTCAAATTCTGCCATGCAGCAAACACTATCTTGTGACTAGATTGCCCCCTGAACACCACCACAAGAGGAGAGGATCATTGCTTCCAAAACCGACCACCCAGGTTTTGATATGGAACCCCCAAAAGTGGGGTTTTGTATAAGGGATGATGTGAGGATCATGAAAGTGATGTGACATTCACCCAATGGCCTGGCTCAGTGTCACTATGCCATCTGGCACACAGCCAGAGAAATGACAGCTTTGCTTGTGAACAGACAACAGTGTAGCAACACAATGATAAGCTTTATCTTATAAAGGAAAATCTCAAAAACAGTGAGTTAAAAAATATCACTTTAAGTTTGCCATGTAAGAGTGTTTCATTTTTTTCTGGCTTTGTTTTTTCCTTTACTTTGAGGGAGGAAGTCCTATATATGTTTAAAAAAATATGACAGCAAGAAATGTTTGCAGAATGAGAAGACTTCACTTATCATATTTCATGTAAAAAACTTCATATTTCATTCCTGATATGACAGACTCAAATGATTGTGATTGATTCATCTTCACATCTTCCCTCCTGCAGGGCAACTTCTCACTCAGTCCTGCTTTAGCTTCACTTTTCCTTCCCTATCCTACATCTACTACGACCACTTTGACCAGTAGAGGGATCTGGCAATATCTTTGCTGCTCCTCAACTTCTCCTCTCAGCTCTTGTGAAAGGAGACACAAGAAAATTCCCAACTGCCAGAGTTTGCTATCATTAATTAAAATGCAATTTGCAGATAGTTCAAACCCAGACAATTTAATTCTGAATGACACTAAAGTACAGCAAACCTCCGCTTGGAAACTTTCAATGCCTTCCCCATTCGAGCACTGGTGGGACAATATGAAATCCAGAAGGTATAGAAGTTGGAAAAGGCAGTGTGCTCAAATTAATCTTACCCACCCTTACTAAGCTCCTCTGGAAAAAAACACTAACTCATTTCAGGTTTGAGTATTCTGAATCTAAAACAGCTCTTATCTTAACTTGCCTATGTGAGATTTACAAATGAGAAAAGAACAAATAAAGAGTAATTTAAATTTTAATTTAAAACCCCTCCATTTTCTTATCCCTTATCAAACTGCCAGCATTTTTCCTGCTAACAATGAGCCAAGTGTCATGGGCACAGCACAGCCCCCTACCACAAACCAAGTAATCTCTTTCATCTAAAACCCTGATCCCTTTAATAAACAAAATACGAAAAGGCAGTCAAAATTACGCTCTGGCTTTATGAAAGAAGCAGGGAAATCCTCAGAGCACAATCCCCTACTTGTTATTTTCCCAGCCCACATGACCCAAAGTCATTCTGAAGGATAAAAAGACAGAAGCTGCCACCAGATCGCTGCCATGATTTTTCCACAGTTCCCAGCCTTAGCCCATCTGTTATGCAGCGGCCACATGAATGGCATGTGTCAAGAGAGTCATCACTGTGCAAACTGCCCAAAGAAATCAACCAGCAAACTTCCTTTTGCTTCCATGGCTTCAGCAATTGTTGCTGAGCCGGCCACCATATGGTGAATAATTAGTTTTTCGACCCCACTCTAGAAAAATGTTGGCTCCATTGCCAGGCATTAGCAATATGTGTGTTAATGAAGAGCAGACGATGAATACCTATACATTAACAAAAGTTGAGCTTTGCTGGCAGCAGGCTGTGCTTGCCACAAGAATCCCTCTGCCTCTCACAGCACTGATGGCTGATGGACGACAGCAAAGTCAATACAATCCCACCAAATTTCTCCACTTCTCAAAGTTAAGGCAACTTTGCAAATAAAGCATCCTGCTCTTCTCATCTCCCCCTTTCTTAAAATGATGAATTCGACCCACGTAAAGGCTTGGCATAGAGCTCTGAAGCAGACATCTTCTGTTCTCAGGCAATTGAGGTGCTTTGTGCAAACAGCCAGCACGCAGGTTCCTCCACACTTCTCTTTGTCTGAGAGCTTGATGCATATGAATTTATACTGAATATCTGCAGTGTGCAAGCCCTTTGAAGAGTCAGCCCCAGACCTCTGAGCAAACACTCACCTTCAAGGACTGAGGAAGGCAAATATGTCTGATGGCTCCATCAAATGGACTTAAAAGCTCAGCTAAGACTGCTAAGCTTATTTTGCTCACTGAAGAGATTTTTTTTTTCTCCTTACTCTCTAATTAAAAAGAGATATTACCTACATTCCTCTATAGGATGAAATATCCCCATAGAATGCAGACATCATGAACTGGTGATCCTATTCACAGGAGCTGATGGTCTTGAGTACTCCTTGCCATTAATAAAGTCCCAAATCAACCCAAAGTCATTAAAAAAACCAGACCTGTAGGTAATTGACTGCTGCTGCTGGGAACAACTTCTGCTCTGACAAAAACATTGTGTGTAGTAGAGAAATACATATTTCAATATGTATCACAATTAAAAGAAATTAGGTGAAAGCCACTTTTCAGAAAACAGGCAGCCAAGACACCACAGTCTCCTTCAGGTAGATTCTTCTGGAAAGATGTTCACGCCCTGGACCATGGTATCAACAGCATCCATCTCCCCCCCAAAAGCATCTTGGCCATATGAGTAACCCAGGAGCAAGCAGAAGTCAATTACAGCACAAAGGCTGGCTATGCTCAGGTCTGAACTCACTTCCCCAATCTGACTACCATGTAGGTCTTGAAATTTGTATCTGCAGCTAAGCAGGTTTTCCCTGGACTATCCCAAATTTTGAACACCGCCAACATGCATAGGCAGTGATGATGGGTTTGGAGTTTTCCTACATTTTTATGAACAGAGAGGAGTTGCAGATCTAGTTCCTTTTGGTGCAGTCCCAAGCACTGAGTGTTCCACTTTCACTGAGTGTAAGAGTGTCTAATAGATAAACTGTTGTGTGACAGCAGAATGCTCCACTAAACCCTGTCAGTAACAGTTGTTAGCAGTTCATACTGTTTAGTTCAAATAGTAGTAGAGCCTTTGGAAAAGCAGACTTTATCTGCACAGACTGAGCCATTCATTTCCTTTCTAGTATTATTTTTACTCTGTTTCCTTTGCTATCTGCAGGAGTTTAAAGAATTATAAAGGTGATTTCACTGATGCCATAAGCTCCTTGGTAAACATTCAGATAATTTAGATAAGGCCAGCTTCTTCCAGTAGACTTTTTCAAGTGCTCAGTGACTTTTAATTAATAGGCAGCAATGATATAAAAAGGAGCCAGAGTAGAATTATGCCCACTCAGAAAAGTAGTGGAGTGACAGAACTCAAATATGCAGCTCTGGTTCAGTTTCCAGGTTGAGCCTTGAGATCAAGATGCAGTTTCATGACTCACAAACTTGCAGCCAAAGATGTTTAAAATACTGCTGTCCTCTCTGCTTATCTGTACCTACTGCCTTCAAGTTGTTTTGACTGCACTCTCAGCTATGCCTGATTTGGGAAATGTTTTGTGTTTAAAAAGTAACTAAATAACCATAATACTGTAGCCCAAGTAGCAATAAGCTACATCTCACAGATGCATTATGGAAAGTACCAGCATTCAAAATAAAGGGGAGATGCCAACAGACGCACCTAGATAGCATATTTGGCCAAAGCTTTAGGCAGTTATTCAATATTTAACCTGTTAATATCTTTGTATATATATAGAGAAAATGCCAACAGTTTCTTTCAGTGTTCCAAGGTCCAAAAACTTCTGTATTTTCTTTAAATGAAATTCTAATTAATGGTGATCAAATTGGTACCATTTGTACCCAGCCTACTACATAATTCCCCATGAAATTACTTTCTTAGGAAAATAAATATTAATTTACAAATATAAATTATTATTAAAAGACTATAAAACTTCATGGAGTTTACAATTTTGGTTGAGATAGTATTTAAAACCAATTTCTCCCCTTCTTCAGGCAGATGCATGTTTCCCACAGTTACAAAAAAAGTTTTTAGCGTTTTTTCAATCAGTTCACAGAAAGACATCATCTTGTGGACATCATGTTCACTGGCCATGCCTGGTCACAATGGATATTTCAATATCTCTAACAAGCTGTGACACAGTTTGTGACACAACCAATTTTCCAGCACAAGTAAAACTATAAACTGTCCTATTCTTTGACTGTCATAGAAATATTTCTAATAATTTAATCCCCATAAACCATCTGGCCAGGAGACCCGCTACAGGAGCTACAAAAGATAACCAGATTTTACTAAAAAATCAACTGCATCAATTTTTAATCCATTCCTGAAGAATAAATATCTGTATAATTTTTTATCACCCTGCAAAATCACAATTCAGACCAGGTCCTTCACCCATCTGTGAAGGGAGGGTTCTCCCTAACTGATTATACACTGTGGAAAATTACAGATGTCCAAGGAAGGCCACAGAAAGGCTCTTAACCAGAAACTGGAATGGTTGGCAGGGTTTACCCTTATGAAGAAGCTAACATCAGATAAAAGTGCATACAACAATAGATGGTCTAAAAATCTGGCCCAATAAGTAGAAGAAAAGGGGATAGTAATTTGAAAAGTGCCTTCAGTTTTTGTATTGCAAGTATACTGACATTTTTCTAAGCCTTAGAAAACACTTTAGATGGTTAAAATGGGCTGGGAACTTATCTTGGACATCAACAGCAACAGGAAAGAGAAGTCAGTCATTTCAATGAGAAGCAAAGCCTTGAGATGGTGGTTTCAGTTACACTTGTGGTACTCCTTTGTGCTTTAAGGAATTCTAGACATGAGAGTATTGGGTGAAAATAATTTTGTTTGTACAAGTGGAACTACAGCTTTTTTTTCTACTTCTATTGATGATAACACATACAGAACAAATGCATCTTGATTCTAAGAGGCCAATAAATTACATGGTAACAACAGCTAGAAAAGATAAATCTTATTTTCTAACTAATGAAAATCAAAATTAGTGTGACAACAGGGACATGGAACCTTTCATGCTTTTGTCACTGTTCAGGTAGAATTAGAATTGAAATAATGGGTGCCTGGGAAGTCCATGAATGTGAGCCTCTTGAAAGGATAGAAGAATGAAGAATTAAGTACTTTATTATCTTTACAGAAAAAAACCCCTCCAAATCTGACTTTTAAAAATATTAGCGTATATCTAAAATTAAATGAAAACCAGCTTTTTATAATAATGTGAAAGTTAAAAATATTCTCAGAACAATTGTATGAATCTCAGAGCCACTAAATCATTGTGCAATATAAAAAGTTTCACTGTTTTCTAAAAAGCAAAGAGAATTAAGATATCATTAAAACATGCATTGAAAATCTATAGAATATCTTTTTTCAGCTTGGCTCCTTCCATTTCAAAAAGAATATCTTTAAAAGTCATTATGTAGTTGAATGATCTTAAAAGGCCACATAGAGGCAGTCAAGGAAAATTCCTGACATGCATTTTAATGGCACTGGTGCAGTGGCATTTTATAGTAGTGTTCAATATAAGCAGCAAGAACATATACCAGCATTTTAATTAGTTTCAGTTTATTTATCTATCTTTAGGATTATTTTCATACTTAAAGAACACATCTGTTCCAAAGATACAAGTTTTCTTAAGTATTTGCCTTTAAAATACTGAAACATTTGCCTAAATAAAGGCCTTTGAAGCAAAAAAAGCTAATACCTCTGCCCAGATGAATCCAAATTTTGCCAAAGAAGGCTGTGCTGGCAGCCTGCCAGGAGCTTTAGGGCTGAAGCTAATTTGCATGAAATGGAGGAAATTGCAGCTGCCCTCAGAATTAATATGGAGACACAGACAGCCCCAATTGAGACAGAGCATAGCACAAGGAGATTTGTGAATACAAACATGCCACACTTCCTTATTTAAGATGAAAGTAGCTATAGGCAACAGAGTAAGTCTCCATGAAAGCTACTTATATACCTTTACCCCCACCTTTCAGGTCCAATGACCTCATTTCAAATCTAGGTGGGGGCTGTCACTGGGCCACAAATGGAAACGAAAGTTGATTCCAGAAGACAACCACTTTCACAGAAAGTGCTTGAGCATAGGATTAAATCCCATTCAAATGCTCTCCTGGAAAAGAATACAACTCAACAGGTCCTTAAAAGCACTTAAAAATTCCTTAATCGGGGGCCTCAGAAAACTCCTCCTAGTCTCTCCTTCTTGTCACCATCAACACATGGTGATATCACTCAGGCTGGTTACAGGAACTTGCACACCTGCTCTGAATAGCTCTTGAAAAATCACATGAGGTTATTATTATTGAGATCACACCAACAGTATTTCATTCTTTTCATATAAAATAAAACCCTTTTGTTATTTTCAAGATTTCTATGGGATATCTAGCTGCTGTGTTTGCCTTACTCAGCAGCTCTGGATCACATCTCCACTCATCAGAAGGGACAGCAGAAACTTCAGTCCAACAAGGGTAGAAAAACTCTGAAAAGCTCCATATCTCTAGAGGTACAGCCACATGTGCCACCCCAACCAAAAATCTTTGACAAGTTAGAATAAAACCTTTATAGCCACTACATATGAGATAACTTAGTAACTGGTAAACCCACAGCAGCTGTGAATAATGGGTCTAGTAAGATGGTACAATATGTATTTAGAACCTAACCCATGGCACTCACTTAAGAAAATTATTTTATTTAGCTGCCAGGTTCTTCTACCAGAAGCCCTGGTTCTCCAAAACATTAAGCCTTGGGTTTTTGAGGATTTGTGTGATGACAGGCAGAATGCCTACTCCAGATCTGTTGGGAAATGTGACCACAGTATCAAGAGAAACATTTCTAAATGCATCTCTACAGGATCACAGGAGGTAAGATGTCATGATGTCATTTATTCAGTCTTGTGCTCCAAGATAGGACCAGCTTTACCTGTCATAATCCTGACAGATTTCTGTCAAAGCTATTCTGAGAAATTATGAGCACTCAAAGTATATATCCTTGGCATTTAAACAAAGAGTTAAAACATTCTGAGGCTGCTGTTTTAAAGTACTGTGTCTTGCTCTATCAGTCATGGGCAGGGAGAATAAGATCACTCCCTTGCTCTTTGCAACAACTTTTCATAATCATGAAGATTTTTTCTCTGATCTGTGAAGATTTTTCTGCTTTAAAATGGGTACTACATCTTTGCTGTGCTCTGATGCAAAATACTTCAGCTATGGAGGCTGAGTGCAACAGACAGGCTCTGCCTTGTGTCCACGTCACATTTCTTAAGTCATCGTGTAGCTGTTCACCTGGGTGACTCTCTGCAGGCAGTTTTGCACCCCATCTGTTGTAGACTAAACCTGACTAATTCACTAGTTCCTTAGGATAGTGTGCCATCATGTGCTTTCTAAAGCCTTAGTAAGCTCAAAACATACAAAGTATAATCCTTCCCATTTAGCAAAAGAAAGGAATAGACACATTTGGTTTATCACATAAACACTAGGGGGAAGGAAGTGTTTTCTTGCACCTGGCAGATAAGAAACACCTTAGAAACAAGGAAACACTGCAGGAAAATGGTTGGGTGTCTGGCAATACCTAGCAGTCATTGCTCTCAGTTTGGGCAACTATAGCCATAGTTGTTGCTCATGTTGGCAGTTAATAGTAATATACACTCAGATTTTATCTGTGATCCCCTTGCAACATACCACATGTCAGTAGCCCAACCACATTATCAGGAGCATTGCCTCTTCTTTCACCACAGGACTTTTCTCAGCACAAAAGAGACAAAAGGAAGGTGTCAGAAGCTTTACAGTTGACACTTGTATGACACTTCATGAGGAAATATTTCTACATTCACGACTTGTAGAATGGCACTTACCACAGAGTGAAAGAGTTTAAATCCCATATGTTCAAAATTCTGTTTATTGAGCAATGCTCAATAAAGGGTAATATGTTGTTACCCTTTTGGCTTTCACCATTTCTATGGAAAATTAGGCTGAAATACCCCAGAATCACACATTGCCAATAGATAATAGTCCAAAAGGATATTTCAGCACTATTAACTATGAAATGTGATAGCAGAAGGTATTCAGTACAATAAAACCATAGAACAAAGTGCCACAATTTCTACAATACATGGCAGAAAAATGGATAGTACATATTAATGAATCAATTGTAGAGCGTGATTCATAGGAGAATTTCTAAAACACAAAGAATAAAGCAAGCTATAAAAAAGGGAATCCTGGGCAAAGCAGATATACTATGAAAGTGAAGGAGGAGCTCACTGCAAGATGTCCTGCTGCTTGAAATTGGTCTTATCAGCCTAAAAGAGATTCATTTTCAGAGCAGCATTTGAAAAGAAAAACTCAGGTCACTGGCAGTGCTACAGTCAATCAAATACCAGTTTCTTGCAGAGGAAGGGAAGGTTAGTTTTAGCAAAAGCAGAGGAGTCTGAGAAACTATATCTGTGGAGGTCAGGGACTCTGGAGGACTGAAACCAGTGGGGCTGAACCCAAGCCCTCAGAAAGTTGTCAGTGCAATAGGACAGTCACCCAGCCCTGTAGCAATGAGTGTGTAAATGGAAGACACTGTACTAGCTTGACAGGACAGTAGTGTGGGTAGGAAGGCAGGAAGAGAAATGAGGAATGTAAAGACAAAGATACTCCCCTGACCACGTGAGAAAATGTCTATTTCTGCAAGCATAAAGAAACTCATTGTTTGAGAAAATTACTATGCTGGACTGATTTGTTATAGCACCTACATTCTTTTTAACAGATTTCCTTTCATATAGTAGGTAACTGAGTGTCCAGAAGGCCTAGGATAGGTCTAGGATATCAGTTCACTTGCAGGCTAAGTTTCTATAACAGATCATGACTCTAATTCTGTTAGGTTCAATGTAACTTACGTGTCCTGAAAGGTGGAAAGGCTGTGAGATTGAACTAACAAATAAAGGCTAGAAACTATAATTACAGCTGAACATAGGAACACTTAATAGGGTTGTCTTGTATGTATATAAAACCTGTGTATGCAAAGCCATGAGTAGAGTATTTTAGAAAGCCTTTTTTTCGTATTGTATATCATAGAATAGTTCAGGTTGGAAGGGACCTTAAAGATCATGAAGTTACAACCCCCCTGCCATAGGCAGGGACACCTCCCACATGATGATACAGTTCCCAGTTGAAGGCATAAAGAAAGACTTTCCACAACTTATTTCTGGGAAGCAAGAGGTATTCTAGGGGAGAATCTAAATAATCCTCCAGCCCTGAGTGATATACATAAATGAATCAAAAAACTTCAAGTGATTTCCACTCGTGCAAAAAGAACTGAATTTTGCATCATTGGAATTAGCTCCATTGGGGTCATTCAGGGATCCTAATGTGTCCTGTTTACAAAGTTTAAAGCTTCAATTTTTGATCTGGTAAACCCTGAAATTTCAGACTTTTAACCACATGTAAGATTGATTGCTGCCCATCCTACATCCTGCACCAATGAAAGAAGTGGGGGCTGAGAGCAAAGGAAGGGGTCAGCCTCACATTTATGAAACAGCAAAGGATGCTTTTGGAAAGCAGATGTTGTAAAAAAATAGAGAGAGCTGTAATCAGTGCACAGAGTGGGAGTCAAACAGTCAGGTGCCAGATGCTGGCAGCTTATCACAGGGCTTCACAAAGGCTAAAACATTAGCAGATATTTTAATGTGTGTGCACACTAAAAAGTGCAGTCTGTATGTACCTCCGGAGTTACTCCTGCATATAAAAGTTGTTAAAGTTGTTTTTTTTTTTTCTGAGGTCAGCCCCTGCCCACCAGCTTCCACCCTCCAACCAGTGATTGAAATGATACACAAAAGTCCTTGCTCCACAAAAGCAGCTGAAGCAGAGCATTCCACATGCCTGCCACACTCTGCAGAACTAAATAAAAACACAGTGAAAGAAGAAAAGCAGGGGTTTTAAACTCTGTACATTTCAGGCAGATAGGATGGCAAGGCTTAGTAGGCAGACAGATCTGCAGGGCATGATCCATAGGGAGAAATTCAAGAAGCATACCTTATAGAGGGATAGGTTTATAGAATTCCCAGTGCCTATGGTACTCTTATAAATGCTCCATCTTTTGTTCCTGCAGGGCTCCAAAGAATAATAAAAGAAAACACAAAGCAGAGGAGGCACCACTGAGTGAGTGCAACAGTGTTTTATTAATCCATGCGATTAATCCAGCATGCTGAGGAAGATTCTTTACAGAATCAAAACGCTCGTGTTTTTGATCCACATGGATTAAGGGAACACTGTGGCATTTGCTCAGTGGTGCCGCCTCTGCTTTGTGTTTTGGGTTTATTCTTTGGAGTCCAGCAGCAACAAAAGAGGGAGCATTTATTGAAGTACAGCAGGATGGGGACTCTGGGATAACCTCCCCTCCCTTCCCGAAGGATGCTGCATGAATGTTTCTGAGGGCTCCGTCTCTTATTTGTGTCCACAGCCTGCCCTCCAGAAACCAAACCACTGCCAAATAATAGAGGGCTGTTTCTGCCAAATCCTGAATGACAGTCATGCTGCTGAGCGAGCTTTCTGAAAATCAGGCACATACCTGTCTAAAGTAACCAGCCCACAATTAGAAACACTCACTGGCTACATTCAAAATTTATGTTAGAGATGAGGAAAAAACCCCCATAGGATAATTCAGCAGGTTACTTTTTGGCAAAGTAAAAGATTCAGGCATCATACACTGGACCTGACAAAATGCTGAAGTCTATTCTTAGGGTTAAAGCCAAACTCTGGCTAAACTGCTTTGCATTTAACTTTTTATGGCTTTGCTGTACAGAGCCTAAATTTACCCTTGTTTGAACTGGGAGTGACTACAACACCAAGTTTCACTATAACTTAACTGGATTTAAAAGCCAGAGCCTTTCAGTCTCACTAACAAAAACCTCAGGATCTGATCTTCAGTGAGCCATCCCACTCACATTCAGATCACCACTTATTTACTAAGCATCTAAGCAGAAGAGATTGAGATTTTATCAACTCTCACAGTACCATAGCAGCTCATTTCCTATGGCAGTGTCCACATTTTGCCTTGACATGTAGCATCTACTTCTATTTCTCACTTTTACCTGAAAGGCTTCCTTATACCCACTCTATTCTTTCACTTGGGATTTGCTTCACCCCTTGGACCTAGCTGCTCCATGATACTCCCTAATTCTGCTGGTCTTAATCAAGGTGAACTTATTCTCAGGCAAGCAGCCCACTTTCACAAGGAAAAGAAACTCATGCAATCAAAAAAAAAGACTGACTTGACCAGCCAAAAATAAGGGGAGCAGTTCTATTAATTCAGCTCTAAATAATAATGCAAACATGTCAGGCACGTGTGACCACAAGAAATGCTGTGCCTTGGGGTGATTAGTGGTGAAAAAGAGGGAGGCAACTTGGACCAGGAGAAAGCAGGTCTCAGCTAGCAGGGAAGGGCAGCAACCCATCCAAAGCCCTGTATCTTTTCTACATGTTTCTCCTGTGGGGCTGTACAGCACTGGCAGCCTCATCTTTGCTTCACAGATGCAACAAGAGACCACCTGAACACGTTCTCAGTCCCTGGGCTTCCAGCTCTCCACTATGGGTCTGCCAAGGCAAGCAGCCCCTGAGGAAGGTTCAGAGGGATGCCAGGGAGGGAGCTCTCGGGGTCTGTGGACTTTTCCAAGAGTTTAGCTGCCTAATCATTCTCTCAGCATAGATTTTTTTTTTCTTTATAATCACACGTTTGGCAAAGTAAAGGGCTCTGGCAAAAGGCAAATCCTGGATAAAGGCACAAATCCTGCTGGAGATCTGTCCCTGGTCCCAGGGAACACCAGTGTTTCTCAAACAGTCTAAATCTTTCCACATTAGCAAAGTAAATCTGTTTTTCAGGACACCATTTTCAGAAGCAGCATTGCTGCTGTCAAAAAAGCAAAGATTCTGCCTGAGGCTGACAGTGAATAAGGAAAAATTAAACCTGAACAGTTAAAATTTGATAATGTGTCTCTGTGGCCTAGAATCACTGATAATAGCAAACAACTAGTATTATTTTACAATAGCTAATAAAGATTTTTAAATGCAGTAGCAACATACCAATAAATATTTTTCTTCTTTTTCCAAGAACTACAATTTATTTATACAATCTCAGAGGACAAAGTTACTGCAAATTAATACTTCAAAAACACTCAGAATGCTCCAACTTGTCTGTTTTCACAATATTCTTGTTGATGTCCATAAATTAACTGCTTGTAACAGTTCTACTCAGCCATTCAACTTGCAATCTATACATAGATGAAGTCTGAGAACACTTAGTATGAATTAATGCCAAACAATGTTGCAACCTAATGCATGCAGCCCATTTTAATTTTGCCCTACGTATTTCTGGAAACTATATTGTGTGGGTCACATTTGCCCTGTACCTTTCAAAATAGACCAGAAAATTTTCACATCTCAGTCTAGAAGACAGAAGAACTGAAGTTTATCTCAAGGAAACAGCAAGACTTTCTAAATAGAGAAATTCCCCTCCTGCTTTCAGCGTATCTTTCCAAACACCTATTGCTAAGGATTTGAGGCAGTTCCTAAATTTGAGCTTCTTATCGAGACTCCCCATGATCCATCACTGCCCTCTCTTAGCAATAATTTGAGATAAACTGTAGTCCTTAATCTACTGGGAGAAATTTCCAAAGGACTTGGCATTTGGCCTCACACCACTTCTCCTTTGAAGATACAGACTCTACAGAAAATATCTTGCTCCCCACTGGGCAAACATTTGACCCTAAACTACTGGGAAGGAACAAACTGGACCTTCTGCTTTTCAGGGAAGCTAAAAGGTTACACAGTCCCTCCTGCTGAGCCCTAACAACTCAAGGCAATACTATTAAGCAGGTCCTGCATGCTGAGGCGTCACTGTGGCTCTTTCCAAGACACAGCATATGGTATTCATGGAAATCAGTATGACATGTTCCTGGTGCACTTCTAGTCCTTCTTGAAAAAAAGTGGAATTTTGTGTCAAAGTCACAAAGAAACACAGAAAAGAGACACCACAATTGAAGTTTTCTTCACCTGCAGACCACAACGTGGAAGGAAAGGTCATAAAAATTATCTTTATGTCAACTTTCTTGAAGAGATCAATAAATACAGAGTTTTATTCAAAATTGGGAATGTAGAAAAGTATAAGATGCATAGCCAGTTGGGACAGCTGTGGGACAGTTGCCCTGGGGGAAATTCAGCACCCTCCTCACTACTGAGAACTGTAAATGGAGTTTAGATGGGAGAGCCTGGAGCTTGGTGCTGCTCCCAGGACCACACAACACCCTCAGAGGCTCTACAAGTCTGGGACCAGGCAGCAACCACTCTGTGATCACAGTTTCAAGTGAAAGACAGGTGACATTCAACACATCTCTGTGCATGTTGCATGAGACATTGTCCTGCTACCCCAGAGCAACAGCACTTAAGTATTTTCCAGCATAATTAGCCTTTTCCAAAAGCCAGGAACAAGGAGATGAAGATAAAACAAAAAGAAGGAAGATATTTATATTTTCCTTTGATGCAGTTTAAAATTTAGACAGTTTTTTCCATTCATCTTCACCACTTGTTCTCTCACATTCATTGTCAAATAAGTAACTTCATTTTCATTGTTTAAGGTGGACTTTTTCAGGTTAAGCAGCAGAAGCTAAGCAAGATAAGGCCTGCAGACTCCCAGAAGCTGTACAGAGACCAATTAAACATCACAGCATGATGACTACTGGAGAACCTGGTTTGGTTTATGCTGAATGAATTTTCCTCAGATGCACAGTAACTGTACTTATCACCTCAGCCCTCCTGTGTCTGCCACAGCTCTCATCAACTTTTTCCCCCACAGCTTGAGGACCTGGGTGAGTATTGGTGACCTCAGCCAACTAACCACACATGCCAGCCTGGCCTTACACCTCCCCTCACATCTCTCTGTGCTGCTCAACTCACTGGGTGTCAAGAGAGGCATCAAAGAATGAAATAAATTTGTTGCCTGTATTAAGCATGGCAGCTCTACAGTATTCACCCTGGGCATTTAACTCCAATCTTTTGGGTAAGCCATTCAACCCTCTGGAAAGTCAAGAGAGGAGATTTTGGCATCATAGGGGGATGAGGCTCAAAGTTAGTTAGAGGGAAGAAGCATTAAAAAACATTTCCACTCTTTATTTTTACAGAAACACTCTTCTCTGGGTTTCCAAAACCTGCCATCCACGCAAAAATGACAAGAATGCGGTGAAAAAGCAGCAATGGAGTTGACTTAGGATCTTAGCACCATTCTCCATAACTCCATTTTTAACTTAACTTATAAGTAGCATTCATAGTTTCTGACACAATTAAGAGTCTTCCAAAGGATCAATTATTGTACAGAGTAGAGGTTTATGCTCCTGCATAGCTGAAACTCATGAACAGAAATTGAATTGTGGCATCATAGACAGCATCTACCTAATGAACCATGGAAGAAGAAAGAGAAAAGCTCAACAGTGAAATGAACAATCATTTCCATTTCGTAACAAAGTACCTTTCTGATTCATAAATTGGCCCACAAACCTCATAGCTTTCCTGTAGCCATCTCCAGAATCTGTTTGCCTTGTTTATACTCTGCTGATACGAATCAAAAAATTACAGATGAAAGGCTCAGTGCAGAAAAAGGTAGCATGAGAATTTATCACAGTGGATTAAACTCTCTTTTTATAATGAGAAGTGAAAAGGAGGGGACAGGAAATCAATGCAAAACAGAGATCTTGGTCTTTCCAGTAAAATCTAATCTCAAAAAGCAAACTATTATTACTGGGAAATTCTTTCTGAGATTTCTTAATCATTCTATTCATTGCAAATGTTTCCTTGAGGGTCAAAGTTTATTTCCTCTAGTACATATAGACATGCAGCTCTCCATTCTGTGGGCTGCATGAATCCTCTGCTGGTCCCTGCTGCAATCACTGAATGGCAGGAGTTTGAAGGGACCTCTGATGATCATCTAGTCCAACCCCCACCCACCACCATGAGAGCTGCACTCACAAACTCTGACAAGGCAGTTTGGTCTGTGTGGGACTCCAGTGGTGGCTGGGAACTCACCTTCCCCACTAGTGAGCAAGCACCTCTCAGATTTAATCATTCAGCTGATATCAATTTGATTTTTTTCTCTGTGTGTGTAATAAACAGACAAGGACTATAAGACACAGAGGGTTAAGTGTGACTCATTGTAGAGAACGTGCCCTTTTCAATAATACCCCTCTTTTGATAAACTAAAAGCAAGGCCTTATATATTATACACAATTCTCTTTAAACAAGGCAAACTCACGCACCACAAAGATACTAGAACAGTAAATATTGATTTTCTTGGCTGATGGTACACCTCATGCCATGCAGCCCTCTCAAGCATCTGCTTGTTACCACAAGCTATTCCCTTTGTCAAGGAAGAAAGAAAAGTGGCATTATGTGCTATCAGTTAAAGATTGCAAATATTTAAAAGAAATAAATTTCTCAGATTGAAAGGTAACTTCTTTTGATTTAAAAAAAACTAAACCCAACATAATTATTTACTTTAGACTTACACCCACTCCTAGCACCTGTACTTTTCAATTGTTGGCTTGCCAAGAACACTGCGGTTTTCTTCCTGGCTTTTCTCTTAAATAACTACTTATTATGCACCAAACATCTATTTGAAACATATATTATTTCATTTAAAAAATAAGATAGCTTGAAAGTGCTGCAGAAAACTCCAGCTAGAGATATAAGGTTTTTATATATGCTAGTTTATTAGCAAATTTACATGTATATTTATGCTATGGATCAAAAAAAGCATGTAATAACGAAACTATTTCTGTACTCTACCACTTAATCAGTAGAGCAGTTACATTTTGCTACAGTTATGTTTTATCACAGCAGTAACAGATTTTCTATCATATTACAGTGGGGGTAAGATAAATCAGGTAGCACAAAACAACCTTTCTGGTGTTTTAAAGTTATTGCTGCAAATTAAGAGATTGCTTTTAGTGGTAAAAAATGGCTTTCCAATCATCTAAACAAATAAAAAGAATGAAATATCATTATTTCCTCAGTCACATATATAAAAATAAATAAGTTTTTACCATGGCAAGGGTTCAGAAACAAGGAGCCAGTAAATGCAAAGGATTAGAGAAAAAGACAAATCAAACCCTCAAAGGTCTGGAAAGACAGAAACAGGCATTTGCCAAATGCATCTTAAAAAAAAAAAAAGTGGCATACAAAGAGCAAGGCTGGAGAACAATGTCTCATTGCTTTCCCTAAACTATGGAATAAGGCTTCCTATGGGTCTCCTTTTCTGCTTTATTAATTGGATAAAAGAATCATAATTCAATTACTTGACGATTTATTACAAAATACTTTGCCCGCACAAGATTTTTCAGCATGTAAACACCACACTATTAGACTATATCTACTACTACAGGCCGAGCATTTCAGATTTCATTAGTAAATAAAGCCAGGTTTATTTGTAATAAAGTTAAGCCCTTCCAACCACTGACCATGGAAACCAGATTTTGAAATAATTCAGATTTGTGTTTCTGTTCTTTCTAATTAAGGGTAATATCGGGAAGGACAGACAGTGGGTAGCATTGTTCAAGCACCATGGATTTAAGCAAGAAAATCTGATTATCAGCTCATGTCAGAAGCCAAGCGATAATGCAGCTTAGCATTCGTTTGGGCTTTTTCTTTAGCCAAAAGATAATTACTGTTCGTTAAGTCTTACGTAAGTGTATCTAATATCTGTGGCCCTAAAAATTATGAATAGCAAAAGCACACAACAGGCAAAGAAGAGTTATTGTATTTGTTATTTACCCGGGCTGCTCCATCATGATAATTTCATTACCCAGCAAAGTTAAACTTAATGTCAAACTATAATTTCTTAAAGGCCAAAAAGTTAAACATCAACTCTCATGCAACTGACACCAGAAGTTACTTTTTTTTTTTTTTTAAATGAACACACAAAAGCCATATTAAAAGGGCATCAAGCCCATCTCTGCAGGATCTGCTATTTGGGCTGAGCATCTGCAGGGGTACCCAAAGCCTTCAATCCCACTGAAGTCATGGCCAGTTAACTTTTCAGTGTTTGGAGTCCTCCTAAAAAATGGGAATATTTCATTACAAAAGCTGGTTCTTTTCTGACATGATGTGTCAAAGAGAGCTCTGCACCCTGATAACTTCTCATTGCACAGCATAGCAGGTGTCATCTGAGGGAAGGTGACGCTCCCTTCAACAGACTGGAAGATGCTGAAAAGGAGGAATAAGGAAAAGGGCAGGCAGCATGGATGGGGGGTGGCAGAGGCAGTGCTGGCACTGCAGGCATTGGGCACCCTAGGGAGGGAGCCTGGAAGCCACGCTGAGACCCCACAAAGTGCATGTATATTAGGGGTCTGCCCATGACAGAATCTTGGGGAAATGAAGCAGCAGGGTGCATATTTAGCTGCCTTAATAAGGAGGCTCAGCTTCCTAAAATCCCTGTGGTGTAGAGCTAAAGGGAAATCTCTGGCAGAGGCTGCAGTGAAGAGATGCTCAAAATTTCAACAGCTGCTTCCCTAAGACTCCCCTCCACTGGGCACAAGCCCAGCAACTGAAATAACAGGCCAGCTACCAGCACTGAGGTCTGTAGGGTATAGGCCTTTTAAATCTTCAAATTGCCATGAAAAATTGAAGGCAACTCAGCAAAGTGTTAGCAGAGGTCTGCTAAACCCTAAACACCAACTACCCGGTGATCCAGGGTTTGGTCTGGCAGCAAAAGTCAGTGCTGATCACCTGTAATTATCCCCAAACCCCTTCTTTAACTCAAATAAAGCCTTTACAGGAGCTGGCATTTATACAGCCACCTCTATATGCAAATTCTTTAGGGTACAGTACTTTACAGTGGCCAAAAGGCTTGGCTAGGCACAATGTAAGCTAGACATGAAAAATGAGATAACTGCATGTGTAGACAAAAACGTTCCCCGATGAAAACACATCACATGTAAAAAAGTAAAGGTCCTTAGCAGCTAGTGAACATTCCTAAAAAATGGGTAGCCTACACTGATTTACTTACTTCCATTTATTTATCAGGGGCAGAACCCCAATCCCAAAGAAAACTACAGCCTTACAGTCTCATACAATCATAGAATGGTTTGGGTTGGAAGAGATCTTAAAGAACATCTAGTTCCAATCCCCCTGCCATGGGCAGAGACACCTCCCACTTGTCCCCTGATGCCTGCATGTGCAAAAATTCCTCTTACTGGGGCACAGCAGAGGCCCAAGGATGGGAAGAAGGGAAGTAGGTTAGGAGCATGTCTTCTGCAGGGCTCTGCATACAGAGCTAGCAAGGCCTGATACCCCCCCATGGCTCTGGGATCAAGGCCGCTGCTTTGTTTCAGCAACATGAGCTTGGCTGTCTGTGAAGAGGGACCCTCCAACATGGCAGAGACCACAGGACAGAATGGCATGTCCTGGGGAAACCAACCCATCCTACCAGAAGCTAAGGGGTGCAGCCAGCAAGGTTCTCAGGAGGCTGAAGGATGGACTAGAGAAACTCCAGACTTTGCTGCGGGGTCTCTGCTGGCTTTTTAGAAGTCAAAATGAGAGATCATAGAATGGGTTTGGTTGGAAATCCTTAAGGAAATTGCACTGAACTCACTGAAAGCTGGAGGAAGGGCTGTTTGCTGAGCAGGATATCACCTTGCTCAGGTTGTCTCTCATGCTACATGGTAGGAGAGATGCATCCCCAAGACAAACTTTGAGAGCCAACACAAGGTCCCTCAACTGTCTCTGCTCCAGTATATACAGTCACACCTGCTTAAAGCTGCAGTTCAGTTGACTGTAAGCATTACTCTTGAAATAATAAATAAATTTGCCCAATGAAAACAAACCACAAGCATGATGAAAGATTTCTATACCTGCCAAGCATGCCGAGAACTAATTTGAACAAGGTTATCAATAAAAAATGGAAGAAAAATCTCAGCTATTTCATTCAGCAGGTGCAATAATTCTATTGTCCCTATTAATGATATGTGATAGCAATTAGGAGACAAAGTAAACAGAGCTAAATAAATACTAAGGATATCCATAAAGTTAGTCACTTTAAAAAGACCCCATTTTCATGAATAATAGAAGATCATGCAGAAAAAAGCAAAATTATCAGGCAAAGATGGGAGTAATCATGAAATGCTAATGCTTATTTTTCATGTATGCATTTAATGGCTGACAGGGATCAGCCCTTGCAATGAGTTTCACCATAAGACACAACATAAATTGGGCACCTCTAAAGCAAGTTGAGATGGCAAGAACACAATTGCTAATGCTAAAATCCTTTTGCCTCTGAGAAAAATGATCATTTGGTTTGTTAACATAAGGTTCTTTCATGCAGAGGATGGTTCTCAGAAACAGAGCAAGTAGATTATATCTTTTAAAAGATTCTTCTTTAAGGCTCTATTAAACTATATTAATTAAAACTAAATAATAATAAAATGAGAAGGCAAATTTTGGTGTCCAGGGAGACCACTGCTACTGGTAAAGGTTAGCTCATATTCACAGAAGCTTTCAAGCACTTCTTCCTGGAGGTAAACACAAGTTTTCTCATCTAAGGAGATGGTTTGTCAGAAGTTCTCTAGTCCTGAAGATACCAGTTTGTAACACATAAAGCTGTATACAGAGGTGGCTCCTTCACCCTCCATCAGGGATGCTGACCTCCTTGGAGAGAATGGACACAGCTAAATTCAGCGTGGGTCAGGCAGGGTAGTCATCACCCATGGGGCCACATCACACTGGCCCTTTTCATGGCCATAGAAGCCATCTCCAAGCAGCAGCAACCTTCAGTGTATGGACTTCAAAAATCATACTTGGCTTTTCATAATCAAACTGTAATTTTCATTACCCTGATAGCCAGAAATATTTTATGGGCCTGCAGCCTGAGGATATCAGCTTCTTGCTATCTAAAATGGTGACACAACTCATTATCTTCACTACCTTCAGATACTATTATACTATCATTAAAAACCTCACCCTTATTAATTAAAAAATACTTGCTCCAAAAATCGACTAAACACCTTTTTTTTTTTTCTTTCTCTTGCAAACACTCATGGCTATATAGTGCTTCATTGTTTTCCCTCCTTGAATACATGTCTTTAAAAAGTGCAAATAAAGAGAATTAAATGCTGTGTCAAACTACTGGTACCTCATGTTTAAACACCTGCTTCCCTTCATCAGTCCTTCATAACATTGTTAAACTATAATTATACATACTGATGAGTAACGAATCAAAATACTGTAATCTATCTTGAAAGGGGTTTTGCTAGTATTACACATAAAGCATTAATGAGATATTTAGACTACTCTTGTGGGAGAAAACATACCTTTGTATACAAAGACCAGGAAAACTTACTGCAATTTTTTTTTTCTACAGCTGGTATCATGCAAAACACAGTTTACTACTCCTTCAGGATTTTTATATACAAAAAGGGGCAATTTTTTGTCTTGGTTCAAATCCTGTATTATAGTTAGGTTTGTAATTTTTGCTATAGTAACTGTTGGATGTGCCTCCCCCATGTCCTTGCCTTGTTGCGTTACCCCCCCACACTTGGTTCTGCTGAGGCAACAGCTTGGTCCAGCCTCAGCATCTCTCCAGAGGTGGATGGGGAGACCAGGATGATGCACTGCCTGCAGGATAGGAATGGTACTGCATTTCCACCCATCCTATCTTTCCAAGGACAAGGGGAACCAGGGCAAAAACCAGAACTGCTCCAAGTAACAGAGGAGTTTGGAGTCTCCCTTCCTTTTCTTCTTATCATTTTAAAACAGCTTTGAAAAAACCCTTTTTAAATCACCACAGGTTGCTTTCTTTGTACTTCATCTGGGCTTGACAAGTTACCTTGGGAGGGAAAAGGAGTCCCTTTTAAAATGGGAAATGAAAATTAGTCAATGTTTTACTGCAGTCTGCCACCAACTGTTAATTTCAAGAATCTGGATTTTGCCCTATAGTTCTTAAAAATAAATGTGCAAAACCAAATTCCAGAAATCAGTGACAAAAACACAGAAATAGCCAGAAGAATCTGGATTTTGTCCTATAGTTCTTAGAAGAATTAGTGCAAAACCAGACTCCAGAAATCTGTGACAAACACATGGGAATAGCTAGAAGTCCAGCAACTTGCATGATGGCTGTGTTTCAGATCACAGGCAAAATAATTTCCCTCCAGAGCACAAATGGTGAACAGGATTTCCTCAGAGTACCTGCCTGGCAAGTGGCTTTAAAACATTTCTAAGTAGAGGGAAAACTGTGCAGTTCTGTTTCTGCGCCTCATGTCCCTGGTCTCCATCTGCTTCAGGCCACATAATATATAATTGTCTCACACAACGCTAAACTGCAATTTCATATCATTTTATAATATGATTTTCCCTTGAAGAGAAGCTTTTGACAGAGAGCAAACAAGCCATCTGCAGGCTTGTCGCTCCAGCAACTTGCTGTTGCTGCTTCCAGGGGCATTTCTTAGTAAGTCTTCAACCAGCAAAGCTACTTCACTGGTCAGAAAGTAACTTTAGCTCCTGTTTCTATGTTGCATTCACACATAAGAAAGAAATTCTTTACAGTGAGGGTGGTGAAGTACTGGAACAGGTTGCCCAGAGACGATATGGATGCCCCCTCTCTGGAGGTGTTCAAGACCAGGCTGGACAAGGCACTGAGCAGCCTGATGTAGTGGGAGGTGCTCCTGCCTATGGCAGGGGGGTTGGAACTCAATGATTTTTAAGGTCCCTTCCAACCCAAACTATTCTATGATTCTATAAATTTAAGGTGCTATAAGTAGTGTTCCATTTCACTTACACATAATTAATCACTTTGGCTTCAGCAATAGGATAATAGTGATGGCATTTTTCAAAAACTGCATTAAATTTCAAAGGAAGCAGCATTATGCCAATACTAAGCATTTTCATCAAAAACCACCCTTTCCAAGCTTGACTGAAACCCAATTTAACAAGTTGTCCTCATCAGAATGAGCAGGCAACACAACAGACCTAATTAAGCTTGTCATTTAGAGAGGTGTAAATGTGGAGATGTTTCTCAGGTGTCAGGTAAATTACACCAGCTATTTTATGGGTTCCTGCACTTTGGAAACCAAACTTCTATATACCATTAAACTATCTTAGGATGTGGACAACCAGGTCACACTTTACATCTCTCCCAGAGGTGTGCAAGACAAAATGATACAAGCAGAAGTAAAAGTTGTCCTTGCATACAGAAACATCCAAAATCCAAAATTATGGAAACTTTTCTTATCTAACCAGGTAATCACATCAAAATACTAATGAGAGTATACACATAGATATATTAAGTACTGTATTAAAGAACAAGCATTGCTATTTTCCTATTATTTTTGATTCCGCAGCCTCTACAGCTGTTTGATTTTCATTATTATTTTCTTTAACAGTGTAATCACTGGCATACTTTGTGTTAAAATGCTTCTTTAGCTGCAATACTGATATCTGCAAGAATATATTAAAATTATGTCTATTTTATCACTAAACAAAAATATTTCACGTAGCTTTCATGAGTAAAAGATAAGCTGTAAAACTTCATTTTTTGATCTATGAAAAACAGAACAGATCTCCAACAATTTTTTTTCTTTCATCTTAATGTATTTGAATTTGAAGTAATAATCTTTACGTAAGTGATAAATTACTCAAGGAAGAGACTTGAGATTTTTTGTTTCATGTACATTCTCCCTTTCTTGGGGCTCTTCCATGACACTAGTACTTTCTCCTAAGGAAACAGAGACATCAGGAAAAAGTAACATATCTTTTTTTTTATTCCTACTAAAATCAAGGTGGTTTACAACAGAAGAAGACATGCCAGATTAATAATTACTGAAAAAAACATCTCAGTATAGCATTGCTTTAAACCTTGATAAAATATTATGCACTTTTCTGCATACTTGGAGAATATAAAGTTTTGGTGTTTACTTATTTATTCAGATAAATTCTCATGTTTCTCTTTCTAATTCACTAGCACAAATTTTAATGTTCACATGGACTTTGCTGAGAGGAATAGAAGTAGCAGCAATGATAAACAGCAAATTCTCACCTTTACTCTCTGCAGTCACTAGAACTACATGAGTTTAAAGAAAAGAAGTGCTAATAGCCTCCCCATAGTGTAGTTATGTAATCAGATTGTAAATCATTTAACTAGAAATACAATACTTTAGCCCCATGCCAATGTGTAACAGTAAGAATGATGTAGCAAAATATTGGACTGTACTAAAGAGCTCTGCTTGAGTCACAGTGTCCAGGACTCTCAAAAGTAAATCACATTCTTTAACTAGCACAAATATAATAGTGAAACATTTCCTAGACCTACTGTAGCCATGCAGTTATCTAATAATGAAACTGTTCTGAAGCTGCTCAAATTTGTGTTTAAATTTGCAGATAAACCGCTTCTCTTTGCTGGCAGACCTCCTGTCTCCACTAGAGGGTATTACCAGTATATCTATATGGCTGTAGGCACACCAGCACAGCCCGCCTCCCCCCTTTTCCCTTTCCAGGGTCAGAATTTGCACCAAAACCTTTGAGTTTTGCCTCTCAGGGACCAGCAGCCTCCCTGTAGCTCTGCAGTCAGACTGTCCAAGCTACTGCATTATGGAGAAATTCCCTGAGAGCTGGCAAGCTCCTGCATAACTTGACCAATGTGAAATTATTTTGTTATGTTTATTTAGTAAGTGCTGCTAGGGAGCCAGGACTTAAACTGGTTGCCCTGCAGACTTCTGCAGGCACCTCCAGCTAACTCCAGCAGCATTCTGCACACCTCCTGGCTGCAGGACTATGGACTTGACTTTTGCATGCCTCAACAACTGGATGAAAAGAAGAAAAAGCTAGGTTTTGTTTTAATTTATAGCAGTGGAAAACACAGCACGAAGAAGCTGTCACAACCACTTGGATTATTGGTGCTGCAGAGGCAAAGAAATGTTTGGTGACAGAAAGGCAGGTGGGGAATCTTTCATATGTTGGCCAAATAAAAGCATGAGCCCACTGTAATATTTGGATTGTACAGGCAAATATTGACTGGATAATTCCTTAGGCTAAAGTTGCTTACTCCATCTCCTCTCTGCTCCCACCCAGACAGTCATCCTTGTGACTACAGCTTTTAGAACTGTAGAACTTGAGGACCAAGAAGGACTGAGATCTACTGTGCACAACACTCCACAGATGAGCAACATCTGAAGTCCAAACCCTTGCAATCTAAATAGGCAACAGAGTCAGAGAGAAAGGGACACCAAAACCAAGAGGCAGGGAACAACTACTGCCTCAGCACCTTCATAGTGACATTTGCAGCAGGTAAGGTAAGCACTTCATATGATGCTTCATCAGCTGCTACATCAGCTTTATGACTCTCTCTGAGCTAAAAACCTCACATCTTCAGATATGCAGAAGGGACTACTGTTTGAGTCTGTCATAAGAAAAGAGGAAGAAAACTGAGTAACTGCAGCCCTAATCCTGCCTCTCCCCTCTACAGGAATACTTCACTGGACCAGTATTTGTGCTCACCCTGAGTCTTCTGAGTTGCAGTTGAAGAAAGGTTAGATGATGCCACTGAGTGAGCTGCATGTTACAGCTAAACAGAAGAAAGGGGAAAGACACTGGGTCCTCACAGTCCAGTTCACACAGGCTTGAATAAATAAAAAGCCAGCCAACAAATTGGTTTTTATTATTAGCACTGCTATTAATTATACCATTATGCAGAGTCAGTGGATAACAACTACCAATCTTACCTTGGCACCATTACTAAATATTGCTGCTAAGTGTAGCAACCTTAAAAACCTCCAGCCACAGCAGGGGCACAGTACTCACCCTTAAAGAAAAACATTACCTTTAAATTCAGAGACAAGCTGGAATCATCTACATTAAAGCAAACACACCACCTTGATGAGTAAAAAAAGGATTTTAAAGTAACAGTAAACTGGATGTACATCACCTAAAGTCACCTTAAGTTTTTTTTCATTTAGTAAGGTTAAAAAGGATTTTAACTGCAATGAAAATAAGGTCTAGCACTTCTGATACACAGCAATTCCCTAATCACACAGGAGAAAGCCTGGAGACAAAGATATGAAGCAATTCTGCACAGCTATAGGTGACATGGGCGTAAGTTATTCTGGTGAAGATGGAGTTCAGAGCAGCAGCAACATCACAAAAATCTGATTCCTCAGATCTCTGAGAATTTCATACATTTACCATCTTTCACTGTGGATCCCACAGGTAGACCAGGCTGTGAGACACATTTGGACTCAGACTTTTTATTGTTGCCAATTGGCATTATGTTACTATGACTGTCTTCCACCCCAGCAGTGGTTGATGCCTACCACCATGGCTAGAGCAGTCACTGATCTTCATGTGCAGCAAGTTGTGATCAACACACTCTAAGTCTCAATACAAATAGCAAAGGAAAGTATCAGAGGTTTTATTTCCCTGTTCAAAACACTCTGGTGAATTCAAACAAGAGCCAGAGCTGACCAAGTCAGATAGCAATTGAGCAGTATCTTCTAAAACTGATGCTCAAATCAGCACTGTCTCATTTCACACAGTATTTTATAGGTGATGAGTCTGTGTGTACCTAAAGTACAGCCTGTAGTCTCCAATAGGCAGTTCAAGGAAAGCTTAAATCCTTCCCTGCTGAAATAGGACAGGAGAAAAACCCAGGAAACAGAGTGTGTGACCTGAGTTTGAAGGACGTAGTGGTCACCTCCGAAGGCCTGCTCCCCTAACTGTTCATCATAAATAAGAAGGAAATTAGGACAATTATAACATTTAAAATGTAAATGGCAGAAATAGATGAAAACCTTTTTTTTCCCCCCCAGATCCTACTCATTTAAACAAAGGCCTAACAAGCTACAATCAGAGAGGTCTGCAATGGATCCATGGCAACCAAAAGCTCTGGCCTATGGCTACCATCTTCCTCAGCACACTGACATTAATTTACCAGATACACATGTACACATTGCAGGAAAAATCACCAGGCTGAAGCTTCATTCACTGGAAAAGGGGATCATTAGCAAATGAAAGAAAAAAATATAACAGGTCAGCAATTTCCTTGATGAACTCATCTATTTATTTTTATTTGAAAGAGAAAGATGAAATTATTCTTGTAATTTTTCTGCTTTGTACCTCTAGTGAAGAGAAAATTGCACCTATAAAGCTGATTTTGATTATTACACAGCAGATGAATAATAAAATCAATGCTTCCACATCTATGTATTTCTCCAATGTTCTTCTCAGAGTCATCTGAATAGCACATTAAACATGAAAGGTGATAGTGCTAGAAATAGTACTAAAGATTGCACCAAGCGAGGTTTTATTTGTTGTTGTTTTCTGTTGCTTTATAATCCTTGTGTGTAGAAAGGGGGTTATTTAATCAGTCAGAAGATCAAGAGCTACCTAACAGCATGAGAATACTAGCTCCAAGCCTGATCAAAACAGAAATTCATAAAAACCACACACAAGAAATTGAGTATACACAGAAAATAAGCAAAAAAAAAAAAATCTCCTACAGTTACAAAAGAAATCTTGGATAATCTCCCACTGTTACAAAGGGAATTTTGGACATGCTGTATGCCAAGGATATGGAAACAGCACTTATTAAAAATAGTTCAGAATTGGTTCATTCTGTGGGTGAAAAAGGAAGGTCCTAGGTTGGGGTTCATGGGTTCATTCCCCATGAACCAATGAATAGGTTCATTCTGTGGGTGAAAAAGGAAGGTCCTAGGTTGGGGTTCATGGGTTCATTCCCCATGAACCAATGAATAGGTTCATTCTGTGGGTGAAAAAGGAAGGTCCCAGGTTGGGGTTTCCTATTGGATGTTTGCTCACTATCACCTCATAGGTCTGACTGGTCTGGCACAGATGAGCTGTGCTATTCCATGAGTTCCCCCCCTGCTAATGCCAAACTCTTTTTCTCTGCCCAGGACACCCACATGCCCTGGTATCTCACCTTTACCTGCCTCCCCAATCCTTCCCCAGCTGCCAGCAATACCACTGCAGCAGAATGAGAGGGTCAAAAACTCAAGCCTTCACAGAACCACAGAATGTCA
>VZTY01013648.1:0-73696 GCA_013400935.1 Turnix velox
TTTGCCCCTGGTGAAGCCATGTACAAGGACAAAAGACCATGACTGGGATCTAGACAGGAAGGTGCTGAGGGACCCTGAGCCATCAGGCAGACTATGAGACTGACACACATTGAAGATATCTGGGGACTTGTGTCCCCAGAAGGACCACACAGGATAGGTGTCAGGGACCTCATGATCCTTGGGAAAGATAGTGCTGGAGGGGATCAGGGGGAAAAGCCCCCAGGTCTGGGAAGGCACAAGGGTATTTATTGAGCTGAGATACTCCAAGGATACTTGGGACATGGAAGGACAGGCATACAGGGTAGGAGATTATCTGTGGTCTAAGGATCCCTGGGGCCACAGGTAGGTCTGTGGGGTAGAGACACCAGTGCTATCATTTGTAATCAAAGGGACTTCAAAGGGACTGTTGGAGGGAGGTAAGATGTATGAATCTGATGCATTTCAGGATATCTGGGGGAGGATGAGACCCATGGGCTGAGGTACCCCCACAGAACACCTGGTGGCAGGGAAGTCAAAGATTGTCCCACAGAATGTCAGGGCAACCACACACTCTGAGGGAAGTTGTGGTAGGCTAGAACCCCTTGAACCCTGGCTCTTGTTCTGTGCTGTAGAATTTCCTCCTCCACCCTGCTAGAGGAAACCAGCAGTGCTCCACCTCCTCTTGACCATTTCTTTCATTTTCCACTGATTTCCGAGAAATCATAGACTGCATACTAGGGTATAAAAGGTGGTGACAGACCAGTCTGCTGGGGAGACACAGCTGCAATGGTCACAGAACCAGGTAAGAGCTGGGGCAGGGTCCTGCCAGGGGATTTTGCTCAGGATTTTTCAGGCTTTAAACCTAAGGGAAGCAGGAGGTTTTGGGGAGATGTTTCTGTGGATGATTTCACCCTGCAGGGTCTTCAGGGTGAAAGCCGCCTTTACTCTCCTGGCACGTCACTTGCTCTCTCCCACTCAACTTGGCCATAGGTCATGCAAAGCCTGGACCACCTCCACCAGCCTCTGATCTGCAGACTGCCCAGGCACACAGTGGGGCTTGGTGAGAGCAAGAGGAGGTTGTCCCTATCTTGGTTTAACCTGTTCCAATTTATCACCAGGCCTGAACAGGGCTAAAGGTCTCCCCACATACCTGAAGGGAAGGCAGGAGGGGTTATGTATGGGGTGTTCAAAATGCATTACTTTCACCCATTCATGTATCACAAGAAAAATACTCGTTCAGGAAGGGGAGAAATTCTCTTTATTTTATCTTTCTAGTTTCACTATTTCAGAGGGAAACAGAAAACAAAACTGAAAGCAGATTTTAAGCTCTTTAGAAACTAAGCTGCAGAGAGAGATAGATGAGCAATGCACAATATGAGTGAGAAAAGTATCAGGGAGAAGGAAGTAGGTAACACCAGAAAAGGGGTGAAACAGTGCACAGAGAGACATTCCAGGAAAGAAATTTCATCTCTTTATCCTAAATTTCCACAGAGCAGAGCTAGACTGAGCCAAACTGCATTCATCTGGAAAAGCCCAGTCTGAAGATGTTCCTGAAAAATATACCCAAGAAATCATGTGTCCAAGAGAGAGTTTTAAAAAAAGCTGATTTTTCCATGCTCCTGCACATTCTCAGAAGTGCTGGTGAACCCCTCCATGGCTTGAAGAGTGAGCTTGCAACCACTAGATGAACTCTTGTCTTGGTTGCATGGGGCAGGATAGGGAAGTAAAGTGACTAGTCTTGGTCTTCTCAGGCTGATCTTTTTTATCTTTTCATTTTTCCTCTAGATTTTTGAAGTTGCAAGACTTTTTGCTGAAGTCTTCTCCTGGGTTGTCCAAGTCTGAGCCACTGCAATGGAGAGTGAAGAGACCAACAGGGAGGATGAAAGCAGAGACAAACATTTTCTTACGCCTTGTTCTGTTCAGGAAGACAGCAGCAATCTGCTACATGAGAAAGGAGGTAAAAGGAAATCTGGCAGGTGGAAGCAGAGTAAACAGCCACCAGCTCACTCACAATGTCTCTAACTCAGCAACTTCCTCCTTTAAACAGTAATAGAAAGCTCACTAAAACTAACTATAAAATTCTGCTGAAGTCTTCCAGCTTCTGTAGAGGGGGGGTGAACTTTATATCATGTTTAAAATACCTAAACTTTATTCTTCCCACTTCAGTAGTGGAGGGTGAACTTTATCTTGTGTTTAGAATTCATGAACTTTATTTAAAAGGAAATGTATATACATGTATATAAAGGTGATCTCCCATCAATTCCACAAAGGAAAAAAAGAAGCTTCTTATTTGATGAAAAAAGGAGTTAAAAAATAGTTAACTCTGTCCAGTTCCCTAGGCCTAAAGAAAAGCTTCCTGCAAGAAGCAGTGTGTCACACACTTGTGGCAGCAGTTGTCTTACCTCCTATGCCAGAGATTTAATTAGGGAGTCTGCAAACTAGAAGCAGATGCCACAACTTGTACTAAAGGCTCTGAAATGAAATTTGTCCTTAATGAGGACATGCATCCTGCCTTGTCCCAAACAATAGGGAGAAGCAGTGCCGAAGAGCATATTTTTATGGTGCTGTCAGCTGCCTGAGCATAAAGCTGCAGGCACAGTCTGCTCTTATCACATGATTTTTGACCCAAACAAGTTTCTTCCTGGGTGATTTTCCTTGTAAGGGGCATAATGTTACAGAATTTCAGAATCATGGCTTCCTGTCTTCATAGAACTTGGTGCAAACCACACCCTGCTTGTCTTCTTTTTCATGTTTTTCTCTTTCATTCTTTTCAATGGTATTTTCTTTACAAGGCAACTATTGTTACCTTCTCTCTAATAAATATGGACTGACTGGAATTAGATATGACAGCTTTTAGATGTCTTTGTTGAGTTCACCTACTAGGATGGAAATCTGGGCCCTGTGACTGCTGGACCAGCTCAGATCCTTCAGTAGATTCTAATCCGAAAAGGGGATTTCAACTGCAAGTGCTTCTCTCCCATTCCCAGTACACAACTGTCTTCTATTTTCTTGGTGTATCTTCTGCTGATGTTAACCTACATTCTCCTTATCTGCAGATGACTGTGAAAGCAAAGAAAACCTAGGACCCAATAGCAGGTTTGTTGATGTGGGGGTCTATGCTGTGGAATTTCTCATTAGACCTCAAGGACCTTGAGATCTGGGAGCTTGCTTGGAGAGGAGTTATCTTTGGGAGGAGGTGTTGCTTTAGTACTGTAAGGCCACTCCACCCTTATACCCCTTTCTCCACCAGCAGATAGAATTGGAGACAGGTAGAGGCCATCCAGGACAGGCATTCGCTTCTTTGCAAAGTACCTTTGCAGCTTGCTGTCTGTGTCTAAGATATTCACATGGTAGCTCAACACTTGCATGTAGGCAGCTGGGACTACTGTAAATGCTTTATGGTAATCAGGATATTTGTACAGGCCTGGAAGAAATTATGCAGAAGACACTTATTCTCCAGGAGCTGCAGACAGAGGCTTGGAGAAATGCATGTGAGTGTCTGAATGCTGCTCTAAACTTCTAAGGGAATCAGGTGAAGGTGGTGTAGGAGTAGTAGAGGGGGGGGCTTGATGTTGTCCTCACAGTGTTTATTTTACCTTCCAGTATCTGCCTGGATAATCCATATCTGTCCAGTGACAGACTTCAAACAGAAGAAAAAATGACCCTAGAGTTTGTTGCTGTCATTTCAAAAAAATTCAAGTATCCTGAATCATCCAAGATTTGCGTTGTTTTTTACAAGCAGCCTGGACAATACCATGAGTTTGCTGTTCTGAAAAAAAGGTAATAATCATACCCAAATGAATGCTGATGACACATTTTTGGAAAGCATAGCTTACCACAACTTTGCGGTCCTAGCTTGGACTTCAACTCCAGACAGAGAAATCTAAATTCAGGTGTCTGTAGAAGTAAGTTATAGTGTTAAGCATAACTTCTGTAGGTCCTGCATCACATCTGTTAGATCTACAAGAAAGTCTAAAACATTACAGAGTTTCTCAAGTGTTACCAGATGCCCTTAATGAGAGAAGATGAGGTAAATATTCACCTTAGTTCTGGTACAATTGCGAACACTGATTGCTCATTCTTGCTGCATGAACTGATCTGTACGGTCAAAGTCCATCTTGGGCTGTACCTGAGGAAAACTACCTGAGGTGTAGTAACTATTTCATATTCTTCTTTATTGTATTCTAGAAAAAGCTGTATTGTGGGCTGTGCAAATATACCCATTTCTGATCTACAGAGAGGACCAATATTTTATAAATATGCTATTCGTGTGGTCTCAAATGATTTTAAAAAGAGATTACATTGTTTAGAGCATATTTCTGCAATGTGTCAATTACATCGAGTCATAAACATTCCCAAGGAAGAGATCAAAGCAGAAGGTAGGTGTTGTGCTTTCTTCAAAGTAAGACTTTCTTCAAAGGCAAGATTTGTTTGACAACACATCTTTGCATGCAGTGGACGAATAGAAACCCCCCCTTGTTTTGCTTTGCAGTGGGGCAGCACCTTCCTCCTAAAACAAAAGCATTGTTATGGTGAGGATTTCTGACGCATAGGCTTATAACCTATTTATTCAGCACAACTAAGCTCTTCATATAACACAAACACAAACTACTATGGAAGGAGTGTTTCAGTTATTTTGCTTTTTTGCAGAGTAAACTTGGTCCTCTAATTATTGGTCAAGAAAGAATGTGTAATGAAACCTTGACACCTACCATAAGTCCTTCAGTTGCCATTCCAGAAGGGTGTGGGTAAGCTGGAGGTCCAATGTCAGATGTACCGTCCTATATAGATGTTTTGAATATGCCAGGATGACTCAAAAAGTAGCAGACCCCTATTATTAAGGCAATTGAATCAGCCACGGACAATGCACACCAGGCCCAAATAAAGCACAGATGAGATCTCTCGGGCTGAATTCAAGTGTGCTGAGTGCTGTATATTAGGTTGCAGTTGTGGCTCAGCACTCATATAAAGAAACTGATATTATTAGCTCAGCCACAATTAAAGACTCATCCTTTATAGATTAAAAGGTTCATTCCTGATTCTTCTCCAGGAACCTGGACCATTTTTGAAAACCTGAAGTGCAATTTTAATGAAACAAAAAGTTACTCAACAACAGCGCCTGAAGAGTCAGTCAACTGTGGTATCATAGAATACCTTGCAGAAGAATTTCTCAATCATCCCATCAAGCTCCGGACAGGCTTTAAGGATATAGAAAGGAAACTGAAGATCTACATGGAGAGCTTCAGTATCTGTCTTGGGGATGCTGCAGAAGGCAAGCCCAGTTCTCCAGTTAATCTTACTGAGAAAGTGGTAAGTATACATCAATCCAAAGCAGCAATTATTTCCCAGGCAGAGAGACCTCTGAATAGCAACTTCTGCAGCTACCTCTAGTTTCATGTAGACTTCTGAACCACAGTGAGAGAACATCAAACATTTCTTTTTCCAATTTCTGGAATGCAGCTAAAGTCCACTGAGGTCAAAGAAGGTCTTCTATTGGAATAAGACACACATAGTATCATTTGCAGAGCTGGATTTGAGGCTGGGCCACATAAAGTCTACCTCATTTTTGAGAATTCTGCATGAAAAAAAAATTACATGCACTTACATTCTGGCTTCAATTCCTCATTTTAAAATCAGTGTCAAAAAGTAGATTCCAATTTGATTTATTTCCTAGGAGCATGAATCAAAGGTAGGAAGAATTATAAGATTGCAGACACCTGAAATAAAACCAGGATACTGAAAAATAATTGAATGCACACATACTGAATATTCCAGCTCCTTACGCAGATGCTGAGAAGTAGTCAACAGAGTCATCGCAGGACTGGAGAGAGTGTACTGGCTATTCAGTATTCAGTAGCACAGATCTTCAGTCAAAAGAACAGCTTGCCAGACATTATCAACTGCAATAATGGATCCTCTCTAGGTTGAAATGTCTTCTCTCAGGTATTTATTTTCCTGAGCTCAGTAATGCATGCAGTATGAATAAGTCTTCTTGAGCAAGCATCCTCTCTCCAGATCCATTTATCTGGAGATAAGTAGAGACTTAATAGCAACGGAGAAAGAGGAGGCTGTTTGTCTCATCCTAAGGTGGACAGGTGGAATTTTGTCATAGATAAATCTATCTCTTGGCATGGATTGATCAGAAATACTGTAAGAAAAGTTGAATTTAATATTCATGGAAGTGAATCCCTGTCCTGCAAATGCAATGGGAAGGAGAAATCTTCATTGCTAAAGGAGAATCTGATCCCAACATGGCTTCTGTCTGAAATATTAGGTTTGGCTGTGATGGAATTATCTTTCCCTATAACATATAGAGCTGGGTCTTGCTTTTGTGGCTGAAATATCTTTGATCGTAAGTGAATGTTTTGCTATTGCAGAACAGTGTTTGCATCAAGGATTTCTTCACTCTCCTCAGTGAGCATACTGTTGGTGGGCAAGAGTTGGGGAGAGGACATAGCCAAGACATCTAACTCAAATTGACCAAAGAGATATTTCACATCCTGTTATGTTGTCCTCAGTAATACTAGCTTAGAGAAATTAGCAGAAAGGAGGGAAGTTTGCAGTTATGGCATTGCCTTGCCTGGTAATTTTTATGCATGCTTAGACCCTGCCACCCAGGACTGGACTGGACATCTGTCTGCCAGTGAGTACTGTATGAATTCTTTTTGCTTTCTTTATGAAATTACCCTATTTAATAGTCTTTATCTCAGTTTATGAGTCTTCTTACTTCCTTTCTTTCTTTTATTATCCTGCCCCCCCTAAAGAGAGATTAGGAAGCCAGTGGGTGTAAGCCTGTTAGCCAGGCTCAATCCACTAGTGCTGGTTAATGAAAGCTCTGTATGAGCTGAGGTGCTGCATCTGCCTGATATGATCTAGGGCTTGCCTCAGAGATAGTCATCAGCATATATCCAAAAGAGGACTGGGTACCTAGGTTACAAACAACTAAGTGAAGATGTTTTCTTACAATAGGGATGTTTTCCTAAGAGGCTATATATAGTGGAAAGCCTGAAGTACTCCTGAAATGCACAGGATGCAGAGCAATGCCTTGTAAGGTTATCCTGATTAGAGAATTTGAGTGATAGATGCTGAATCTCTGTTTAGAAGAAAGTAGCTTATATGCCTTTTTGATTTCTCAGTTGTAGACTTATACTCCTTCCTATAGCAAACCAGGCTTCTGAAAGAATCTCAGCTATTCCTTTTGGTTCCCTTTGACTTCTCAGCTCAGTTGGGAGACTGAAGATCTGTTTACCTGTCCTTCATTTGTGATTTGGTTTGAGCATCCTAAAATGGATGGCAAGTAAGCTTCTAGTGCAACATGGATTCAGCACATAAGAATCATTAGGTAAACTTATGACAGCCAGGAAAACAATTCCCTAGGCTGGTGCCAGGGCTGTGAGAAAAAATTGAAGCCAAGAAAATTGTTAGCTGTTACAAAGACAGGAAAACGGGAATACGGCAAGTATTTTGTCTCAAATAATGATTCTAGCAACTTCCATCCCCCTTCCTGAAATTTCTACAGCTCCTCAAGTAAATTTGTCTTATCTATCTTCATGAAACTTCCCTTCTTTATACTCGTTGTCCAGTTGCATGATAACATGAAAAAGTTCATGAACAAGATCTTTGAATACCTGGAGACAGGAAAGAATGAAGATGATGGCCTGGTTTTTGCCTTATTCATCTCAAATTGTTATAACATCCCACTAAGCAAAGATGTGACCAACAAGGCTGCAAAGCTCTTCCAGAAAATTGGCCCATTTGAAGACAAATTCCAGCACGCAAGAGGAAAGAGGTAATTAAAATCGATGCTACTTTCTGAGTTACAGATCCTTCTGTAGTCATTCAGCTCATTGGACCATTTTCCACATGGAGAAATTATGGTAGAATGTCGTCCTTTGACATTCTGTCCTCATTACTTTAATACCTCCTAGTTACTTTTCTCCCACTGGCTGCCATATAACCTATGCAATCTGTCCACTCTGACAGATCTGCAATGGAAGAAGAGTCACAGGTCCTATTTTCAGTAAGGACTGGTTTGAGATTCAGACCCTTGCATTGAAGCATCTCTGGTGTCTGGGCTTCTGTTATAATCTTTGGGGATCCAAGACTCAGCTGAGCATTGGTGTCATTTTAGAGCTGTGTGCTATCTATCTCACCAAAATTCTTGCTGACATGTCTCCCAGAAGTTCTGGGAGACCAGCCTCGCAGGTCTGTCATGGATGTACTAGACATTTCAAAGAGAATTAGACACTTTTGCATAGACATCTGAATTTATTCCTACAAAAATAGATATATAAATTCATAAATTACTGCATTTTCTTTTAAGATCTCTAAATCCAAGCTTTCACTCTTTCACACAACTTCATCTATCTACATGTAGACAATACAAATGCCATCGGGTGCAAAATCACATAGTTCCCATTACCATACTGGGAGATGATTTTGGGAGCTCTGATCACCACTGAAGATTTTTATGGCTTCTCTTTTTTCAGGAATTATATTGAAACTGTGAAGAAAATGATCTTAAGTAATAAAGACAACACCCTATGGATCTGGCTAGTTCCATTGCTGTATGTAGTCACAGAAAAGATGGAGGACTCCTTTTTATCACAAATCGTTCCCTCACAGCAATTTTTGCATCTGAGAAAGGATGAAGTTAAGCAGAGGTAGGTTTGTAAGGGAAAGAAAATCAAGGGTGGGACAGGGAAATAAGCTATTGTACTGTTAGAATAATTTTACTTTGTTTTGGCTTGTGAATGGACAGCCACCAGAAACTCTTCTTTCCTGATATGCAAGCCATTGCCTTTCTCGTGTGTCTTATTCCTGCCCCGGGTTCTAACTAGGATAAGAGTAGGGCTTTGAAGTTAAATTCAAGGAAAGAGAAAACTGAGATAAGGACTGTGGGGTCACATTCAGAAAATCTGATTTGAGTGGCCTTGGGGACAGAACTGCCCCTAATACACTATTTGGCTGTTGATTCATAGGGAGAAAGGTAGAGTAGCTCCAAAATGCTCTGCCTGCAGGAAAACTGGACAGGGACCAAAGGCACATATGTGAACTTGCACAGGAGGCTATCCCCTGGAGTGAGAGTCTCATACACGGAATTTCTTCTTTTCCAGTATCAAAAAAAAAGTCTTACTGTGTAAATTCACTTGCTAAAAAATCCAAGATATCTCTTTTAGTGTCCAACCTCCACTTCCTTTAGTCCAGTGCCATGTTTACCAGCCACAGGAGAACAGAAAATAGCACATCCTGATGATCCAAACTGCTTCTGCTATTCATGGTCCATTTTCATAGGGAAGTCCTAAAGATGATAAAGATTCAGAAATCACTCATTGAAAGCTGCTCTCCACTGGCAAAAACAATCTTAAATATGCTGACACTGAAGAATTTCATCAAGCAACCCTTTCTTCAAATGAAGATTTCACCTCTGCTCCTCCTGGATTCTATACACCTACGTGTCATTAATGCCATCTCCACTAAAGCATCCCAAGTGCATGTAAGCTAACCAGACAATACCCACTGTAATAAGTCAGCTTCTTATTGATGTTTCCTTCCCAGGTTATGGATATTTGTGCAATTTTGTACAGGTGAGCTAGAGAGTCTCTGTGGCTCCTGAAGAAATTTTCAACAAAACCAAAAGGGTTGAATCATAGGAACATGGAGCTAGAACTCAATACTCATATTTTGGGAAAAGGGTGCAAAGCGGTCTCATTGGTTTTTAGCCTGGTTGAAAAATTATTGGCAAATGACACATCAAGTTAATTTTAATCAGAATCTTCAAGCAATTTCTATATCCCTCCACAAAAAGCAGTACCCAAAATGAACACTGTGGTGACCAAGCAATTGGAGCTTTGTTTAAAGTAAGGATGAAAGAAAGAAGTTAAAGTTATAACTTGCCTTTCAGGGAACTGATGATTTTAGAACAAGAATATTTTTTGTTTGTGGGAACATACTTTCTGTCATTCTCAATTCCATTTTAACTAGAATATTTTAATATCCTCTGAGGTCCTGGGGAAGAATTCCTCTCTGAACCCCAAAGATCTTGTAGACAGCTGAGGTTTGAAGTGATTATTATAATACGATCTAATTCTGCCTTTCTTTCTAGAAGTATTTCAGCTGTTTTTAATCAAAGCCTTTAAAAAAAATTCTTGGAACATTTCACACCAGTTTCCATAGGATACAGACTCAGTTCTAGGAATGGATGTTTTTTGACTAATGTTTTCAGTGTGTTTATTTGGCCTCTATACAGGAGGAGGATTTGAATGGAGTTTTGAACAACATTGCTGAAAGGATGGAATTATGGTTCAGAGACTTGTAAGTGCTAATCTTTTGAGGGGGTAATATTAGGAAAGCTCTGTGGAGGAAGTGGGAAGGAATGGCTAGACTTGTGCTTAAGCAGAACAAGGGATGTTGCAGTAATTTTCTTTGTTAGTTGTATGTCATAATCCATTGAACTCCTCTGTGCCTGAGAAGGAGGTTCACAGGGAAATCTGTCCTGTCAGACAGTGTACCTTCATCTCCTGTTGTGGGATTCAGTTCCAAATTCAGACAAGTAAATTACTCTTGTTGTCTGAGATTGCACAGCATTGTCCAGCAAATGAAGGAAAATTAATCTTGAGGTTGTGTGGACTAATTTTTTTATTACATTGTTAGAATTAATACAAGAGATTAAAGTACTTTTCTGTACCCACAGGTGCCTGATTCAGGGTATGGAAGAGACGAGGAAAGCCATGATTCAGGATGCAATGATGTGTCTGAATTTAACATATTCATTGCTTTTAATTTCCTCAAAGCACTGGCATGCAGTCCCATCTAGCATGATAATGTCACTGCTACAAATGCTTCATATGTTTGCTGCAAAATCAGATGTGTTGCAAACAAATCAGGTAAAGCCAACACCTGTAGTTATCATGAAGGCACATACCCACATCTTTTTAGCTGGGAAGAGCCAGGAGCTTAGGTTTGCTGCAGGTAGCCACCTACAGAAGTAACAGCAGAGCAACGTGGTTGCTTATTCTAACCTTGTCAGAATTTGTGCTACTGTAGACGGGGATGGTTTAAATGGCCCAAGAAGTAGCAGATACACTACCAGAGCTGGTAGCATCTCAGAGTGTGCCAGCTATTTCTCTTCTTGGAGGCCCTTGATATTTGTGAGAAGGATTTTACTTAACTGCTGTACACAGCAGTTAACTGTACACAGCAGTTAAGGATGAAAAGCCAGAATGAGAATGTCTCTCCTTGCCAATTCTCTTCATTTTTTTTCTCTCCCAAGGAATTTCAGCAATTTGTCTCAGAAAGATTTGATGAGTTTTCAGGTAACATCAAGGAGTGGCTAGAAAAAACCTCATTCTGCCCACCCAGGTCAGAGAGAGAGCTCCTGAAGAAGGCTGATGTGAGTAGAAAGAACCCAAGTACAAGGTATAACCCCTCACCCTCAAAGCTTTGTCTGGCCTTAAGGCACAGTTGACCAGCCTTGCTTTTCTGACATAGGAGTGGCACAATTTGCTCTCGTATGAGATCCTCTGTGTGGAATGGACCCAGAAATGGCAAAGTCTGATACGCCGCATGGTTGAAAGCTGTTTGGAAAAAGTAAGCTGTGGTTACTTAACTCTAGACAGGGAAAGGTCCTTAAATTTCTCCTGACCTCAGGACACTCTGTGTTGTCCCAGACAGTGTTTGGATGATGGGAGCTGAAGCAGCCAGCTCCTTGCTGTTGTAGTGTAACTCCTCCACCAAGGTGAGAAACCAATGACATTTGTCAAGGCCCCAGAAAGCCCCTGCAGCTTAAGTATTTTCTTCCTGCAGGTAGATAGTAAAAAAGTTCTGCAATTCTACCTAGAATTTGTGAAGAAGAGTTGGAATTCAAATCTGGAAATCTGCTTTGCAGATTGTGTCATTAAAGCGATTAAACACTTGGACAAAAGTGAGGTATGGACTTTCTATCTAAATACCACCATCTTTTCTTGAAGCTCAGATCAGCTGAGCTTATTTGACCTTTGGTGTATTAATGGGGTGGGAGAGAAATTTTTCATAAAGATGTAGGCTCTGCAAAATCAACTTAGAACTAAGAGGATAAATTTCTTGTCTTTATAGGAGTTCGTGTTACAAAAAGTGATTGCTGACATCCCAGAGACAAAGAGTTCAACTGTTGGGAAAGTGCTGTCTGCTGTTGCTGAGAAAATACTCTCAGACAAGATGAACATGCTTCAAAAAGTAGATGCATTTGTTGACAGCACAGGCACAGTTCTCACAGAGATACTCAGCTCTTCTGTGATCTATGATCTTCTTCACACTTTGAGTGAGTTTCCCATAGAATGTCTTCTTGTAAATTCCCATTTTGTCAGTCTGAGGCATACATCACTAAAATCCCACTCCAAAAAATGTTCAGCAATGGAGCTGTGTGAGGTTTGCAATCAAGTTCTTTCTTTTGTTAAAAAGGAATATGAGGTTTCACCAGTTCTATTAAAAAATATAACAGGTTTTTCACCAACACAAAAGGAAAATGTTCACAGATCCTGGAAAAAATGTGGTTTGTTCAAAAAACCCAATTTCTTTTTCCTGTTGAGTTGTTGTACATACATGAGAAGTGTTTAATTTTTTTTAAAAAAATTTCTCTGAAACTGAAAAAAATAACCAAAATGCTAATCTCTGTGTTCATCTCCTGTGTGAAGGAGGACAATAACCAAAGATAGGACAGAGTCTCCTAAATATCCGCTGAGGTTCTCATACATCTGAACCAACTGAAAAAGGTTATTTCACACTGATTGTGGACAAAGCAACATTTTTCCCATGTGATAGTGTTGGACACTTAGTGGGAATAAAAACAAAACTGCACAGTCCATGAGGATGACTGTAACATTCCCTTACTATTTACTGTTTAGAAGCAGCATACTGTGAATCTCCTAGCTTTTCCTGAAGATGTATGTTAAAAATAGATCCAGTGAGGAAAGTACTGCTTTGGAAAGCACTGCTCTCTCACTAGATTTCCTCTGTTTTACAGAAAGAACAGAACACAAGATACAAAATAAAAAAGCAATAAACCTGCTCTCTAACTTTCGGGATTTCTTCCAATTTTTGAGACACCGAGTTTTCTCAGGAGACATTCCCTGCAACATACTGGTCATCATCTTGCAACATCAAGAGCTATTTCAGAACATATTGTGTATTTATGGTAAGTATGCAGCTTCCAAATATGGGATGTTTTCCTATTCAGTGGGGCAAATAAAATATGTATTTATTGGAAAAGTATCTGACATATGAAGAAAACTAAAAATTCTCTGTGAAAGAACAAACACAAAGGAAAAAAATGGAAAAGTTAAATACAAGTACTATTTTTAAGCCCTGTAAACACAGTGAAGGACAGAAAACAATATTGAAACAATATTCTGTCAATAGATAGCAACTAAAATATCACAGTGTTCTTATGACTTGTGTACAGAATTGTGTTTGTGTTGTTAGAATCATAGAATGATTCTTAGTTAGGACTGAAAGGAATCTTTAAAGGTTTTCTATTCCAACAGTCCTGCAATGAGCCAGGACACTCTCAGCTAAATCAGGTTGCTCAGAGTCCTGTCCACCATGACCATGAGTGTTTCACAGAAACAAAGAATGTTTCTAGGGATGAAACATCTACAACCAATCTGGGCAATCTGTGCCATTTTGTCACCACACTCATTGAAAATATTTTGTTCATTTTATATATCCTAAATCTGCCCCCTTTTAGTTTAATGACATCACCCTTTGTCTTGTGACAACAGGCCCTGCTAAAATCTATTCTCATCAACCCTCTTTCAATACTGAAAGGTTGCTATAATGTCTTCCTGGAGCCTCCTCTTCTTGAGGGTGAATAACCCCGACTCTCTCAGCCTGTTCTCATAGCAGAGGTGCTCCAGTCCTCTGAATATTTTTGTGGCCCTCCTCTCCACCTGTTCCAACAGCACCAGAACTGGACACAGTACTCCAGGCAGGGTCATGTGAGAGCAGAGCAGATGGAGAGAATCAACTCGCTCACCCTGCTGTTCACACTTCTCTTGATGCAGCCCAGGAAACAGTTTGGCTTCTGGGTTGCAAAGGTACACTGTTAGTCCACGTCACACTTTTCAACCATGAGCTCTCCCAAGTCCTTCTCTTCAGGACAGCTCTCGATCACTTCATCCCACAGCAAGTATTGCTACCATGGATCACTCTGACCCAGGTGCAGAACCTTGCACTTTACCTTATTGAACCTCATGATGCTCATGTGGGCCTACTTATTGAGCTTGACCAGGTCCCCCTGGATGGCGTCTTGTCTCTTGGGCATGTCAACCACACCACTCAGCTTAGTTTAGTTTGGTGTGTTTAGATTTTATTTTCCTGTTGCTAGTTACAGAACAACCTTCAAGGTCACAGGGCAATTTAAAAGTCTACCTATAATTTACAAAATCCTGGGAGAAATGTTTTTCAGATTCTTCTGCAATAATAAACTTTACTCACATGTCTCAGAGCATTTTAAGCTTTGGCAGTGATGAAATCAGAATTATTCTGGCTTGCTACTGGTGCTTTTAGATCAAATGACACAGCATTTGTGAAAATTCAATCATGTGGTTTTTAATGGCAGTGATTATGTTTCCTGCAGCTCTTCTCTCTCTCCAAGAGACTTTCTCAAAAATCCTTTGTATTTGTGATCTGCACAGTTTTTTTTCCTTCATTTCTTTCCACAGATCCCTCCGCCTCCACCTGCATAGAAACAGTGCTGAAAGTCAGAGAGGAGGAATATAAGCAATTGGAAGACATGCAGCAGCACAGACACTCATTTCTGCGTCTGTGCACCGGCATAAAAGATGTGATACAAGGTACCAGCCCATTCTGTTTGAGAGAATGGGATTTTCTACATGGTTCTTGAATGTGGAATTGTCTCTAAAATTAAAGAGCACCAGGAAATGGTGCTGCACAACTATCTAGTACAAAGTAGTACATGGGAAGATAGAATAAATGTGGGGCTCTTTAAGGAAAAAAGGAATGGGGAAAGTATGATAGAGTTTTATATGGGGAAGGAGTTCAGTATAATGGGAAAATCTGTTTTAGCTTTTAAATAGTGCCAGGGTTGTCTTTTTTGTAGGATATGTATAAGGTTGTACTACCTGCTTGGACAAATGTTTGTAGAAGGAAAGTGCATTTCAGACAGGATGAACAATTTCAGATGAGATCTGGAACCTAGAAGAAAAGGACAAAGCTAGCAAAAGGGAGTAGAAATACACATGGGTTGGAAAGACTCACCCAGTGAGCTCTTTCTTCTGGACACTACAACATACGCATCCCAGCACTGATCTTCTCAGATTGGGTGCAATAATCAATAGCCATGACTGTCCAGCTGGGTTGGGGTAGAGGGGCAGAGTAAGCCTTCTCAGCCTCTGTTTCAGGACCAAATCGTTTTCTAGCAATATAGGCACCAGCACAGTTTTAAGACCTTGGTTTGAAGGCTCCCTTCCTCATTATTTGTTTTTGTGTTGATCTTGGATTCAGTTTTTCCCCAAGAAATCTGTCACAAGTGAGCCCTCTTTGGCATAGCAAACAGGTTCAGAGTATTTCCACACTTAAGTAAGTATCTTTCTACCTGGAGAACACACACTAATTCTTTTTTGTTTCTGCTTTGTTAGTGGATACAAGTGATGTGTATAAAAGAATCAGAAAAAGTGGAAGTTTTAAGGATCAGATGTCTGCAAGCACATTTTCTGTGGATGGCAAAAAAATTTCTAAGGAGCACCTCATTGCTAATTACAGTGACATGATGAAAAAAATTCATGAATTAGAGGAAAGTAAATATTTTCTGAAACTGTGGAAGCAAAAAGCAGAACTAATCAAGGTCACAATCCCTAAAGACAAAATTCTCTCAATGGAAGATGTGCAAGAAAGCATCTATAAGCCAGCCATTGCTGACTTTCATAGTACCTATCTGGCCCTTAAAGATTTCTCCATCACCCTTGGGACTGTGCAGAGTAATTTTGATAAGCAGTTAGCAAATGAGAGTCAACTCAAAAAGGAGTTTAAAATCATGGAGCTGAGCGAAGGAAAGGGGAGTGAAGAAGCTACCTGGATAAATGCTGCTGTGGAGAAGATTAAAAACTATCTGACCCTGTCTACAGTGGTGAACACTGCCAAGATGACTGATGAACTACGGAAGATTCTTGAGCTCAATGGAAATTTTCAGATTCTCAACAACCTAACAAAATACGTATGTAGGACACACACAGATATCTGTCTTATACTGAATGCTCTTGTGGTTTCTGTGTTGGCAGGTCTGAATGGGGAACCTCTGCTGTTGTGTGTCATAACCTTTTACCAAATCATACAGGACAGAATGGAAATTTTCTTCCATTGTAGTGGTCTCTCTTTTAGCCTAGTACCTTTATAAATCAGGAATAGAATTAAGCTCACCCTTAAGCAGACTCTTGACTGTCTGCAAAAGAGCTCCCAGTACCACTAGAGATGACAAAGGGCATCTGAGGCAATTGGGTGAGGCCAATAGATGCAGACATCTGTGTGCGTCAGCAACCAAATTATGCATCAAGACATTTGAAATAGGTAGGGAAATATTATCCTATCCAACTTCAATGGAAAGTTTCTGGCAGAATCAAGAGTTAAAAACTCTCTGACTTCAATAACAGAATCCAACCTAATATTCTCTACCAACTCCATTCATTTGGCTTCCACATGTTCTTTTTTACAGGTCTCCAAACCTGGTTGCTCCAATCCTGTAAAAGCTGCAGCTTTATATTTTCAAAATCTTTGGATTATGCTAGCAATGATAGGGCACTGCATGAGTAGCTCCCAAGGAGCAGCTGGGAGCTCTGTAACTTTTTGGTTTTGGGATAGCTTTTTGTGTTTTGGATAGGTTTCCTCAGAAACCTAAATTCCTCAGTAGACCTAAATTTTGTAGAAAGGTTCTTTCAGTGATCAGGACATCAGTGCAGATGTTAGACAAGTTTTATATCATGAGCCTCTGCTGCAGAGACTTCTCCTGAAATTAAGCTGATATAATAGATTGGATAAAAGGAATACAGATAGCTGAGGAACTGGAGCTTTGGAAAAGACCTTGCATGCTTGATGAAACTTTGATGTGTGGGGCAGAGGCAGAGCTTACATTGCCTCTTTCTCTACCAGGGGACTCAAACCAGTATGTCTTGGAATTTTTTTGCAGGAAGAAATGGAATTCAGGACTCAGAGACTTGACTATATTACTCAGGACTTAATGAAGGTGAAAAATATTTTGGGTAACCTTTCAAAAGAGGTGCTGGACTTTTTGAGGGTACTTCTTGAATGTGCGAGGAAAGGCTTTGTCTCCTGGATCAAAACCGTAATGAAAGGTGAGTTGTACTGGGAAATAACAGTTGTCAGGTAGAAGAGGCAAAAGAAAGGGATCGCTTTGTTTCTACTTCTCACAACAGCCTGAGGCATTTTATGAATCAGCTGTGAAACTCCTCAACTACGTGTTTCGTTTTTGAATATTTTATTTGTTCCTTTTTTCAGATAAAACAGAAATCCCTGTATTTGTGGAGCTGGCATCAATTTCTGCAGGTGAAAATGACATAGATATTGACAAAGTGCGGTTCTTCCGTGATGCTATGATGGCTTCAGCACCCATTATTTTTGACCTGAGACCAACATCTGGATTTGACGAGTTCTTTGAAGCCCTTCTGCTCATCAGGGAAGCCATTGCAGAAGACAGCAATCTATCAACGAAGTTGGTGAGTCTGCAGGCCCCATGTTCCAGAATTCATTGTGTTTATACTAGAGGAAGGAATTTTCAAAGTCTGGTGCATCCAAATGGGCATAGTGGATGTGTTGTAAGACCTAGAATGAATCTGTGCTCTTTGGGACTGAAGTCCAGTTCGAACACCTAAAAAAACTCACACTTATGTGAGACCAAATGGAAGAGACTCATTAGGTGTAACATGCAGAAGAAAGAGAAATCAATGCTATGTGTCTAGTCTAGTGCTCTCTTGAATATTCTCCTCCACAAAATCTAGAACATTCTACTCAAGGCATCATTCCACTGACATCCTTTCTCCAAATTGCCACAGACTTGCAAAAACAACAGCTTTGCAAAATACTTACTGTCTTTCACTTTCAGAAAGTTAATAAGCTAGATACAGGTTTGAGTGCAGCCACTGCATTTTGTCCCTTCGGGCACAGCAGGAACAAAAAATTTGACTCTTAACAAAATTATCCTGATAGAGCTACCAACTGTTTGTTAGGATTCATTCTGTTGTCTTGGATTTTTTCTTTAATAGAAAGACTCTTGTGATAACAGAGAATGGATCCAGATGGTTCATGATTCTCATGGCTCCATAGAGCGTTCCTCAATTACACAAGCCAGAGATATCAACAGCAGAGGGATTTTTACCATCTCAGCACCTAAAAAATTTAAGGTAATCGTTCTCTGTACTTTGAAGAGTGCTTTTGGGGGGATTGTTTCTGCTCAGATAAATTAGCATGCTTGAAATTAATTTCCAAGGAGTATGTCAGCTAGCAAATATCTCTCAGGCATGAAAGAGGAACAGCTTCATGTTCTCTATTAAATATTGGTCATTTTTGAGGCAAAACAGGCTTGCTTTTTTTTTTTTTCTTTTGTGCCCAAGAAGGAAAGGAATTCATATTTTGAATATAGAATCATAGAATCCTAGAGATGGAAGGAACTTTGAAGGTCATCTAGTCCAACCCCCCAGCATTAAGCAGAGACATCCTGTACTAGATCAGGTTGCTCAGAGCCTCATCAAGCCTGGTCTTGAATGCCTCCAGGAATGAGGCCTCCATTACCTCTCTGGGCAACCTGTTCCAGTGTCTCAACATCTTCATGGTGACAAACTTCTTTCTAATATCTAATCTAAGCCCACCCTGCTCTAGTTTAAAACCATTAGCCCTTGTCCTATCACTGTATGTTCTGACAGACAGTCCCCCCCCAGCTTTCCTGGAGGCCTCCTTCAGGTACTGGCTATCTGATATGTTGTCTCCCCAGATCCTTCTCTTCTCCAGGCTGAACAGCCCAAACTCTCTCAGCCTTTCCTCATAGGAGAGTTGTTCCAGCCTCCTGATCATCCTTGTGGCTTCTTGTGGATATATTTTTTAATACCAAAAATAAGCCACCTGATCACTCAGAAAGTAAAAAAAAAGGAAAGTTTTGAAATGGGAACTACTGCTCCATTGTTCAAGGAGTGCTGCTGAAATAGTAAACCCTGCACAACAGAAGGGGAAAGAAATAATCCACATCTTAAGACATGAGAAAACTTTATGTTTGGCTATGATAGGCAGGGATGTATTACTGCTATTTTTAAGACACCTTGCACAACAATGAGGAACAATGAGGAACTACACAGAGAAGAGGTAGAGTAGAGCTGATCCTCTTACCTGATTTCCAGGCTGCCCTTGAGGACTGTGTTTCAGTGCTTCTGCTGAAGGACGCTTCAGAGGAAGAATCTCAGACAGATCAGAGTGCTAAAGAATACAACCTGGCTCAGCTCACAGAGCTCCAGAACAAGCTTATGTTGATCACCATCAAAGCTGAGCAAGGCAGGGAGGAGGCAAACCGCTTTCTGGAGGTAAGCCAGAGTGCAACACCAATATTCACTTGGTAAAGCCATAAAGCTTGGGATTTTCTGCTTGAATTGTTTCATGAAGAACCACTTAAACTGCTTGCTGTCAGATAGTTTATAGACAGCGTAGTCCTTCAGACAGAAGTGAAAAAACCTTCCACGTGTCAAATATTTAAAATATAGTGATTCTAAAGATGCAATACAACTTATCATAATCTTCTGAGGTGACAAACTGGCAATTCCTTCATCTATGGACCTCCATTCCCCAGTAGACATTTGCTATGTGGAGTGGTAGAGGTCTTCCAGGAAAACATGCATTTCTAGATCATGTCCTTGGCCAAGGAATGGTTTCTGAGAAGAAGTTGCATATAAAAATTCAGCCAAATAAGTTTTGGAGTTTATTTTGTTTATTGGATTTTAATAGAACTGTGTAAGAAAATGTAATGTGAGGAGTATTTAGTAGCTGTTGAAAATACATGATAACCCATTTCCCTATTTTTTCTGTGGTATGTTACAGATCTTTGAAAAAGTTCAGATGGTTGGAAAGTTGTTCCTGAAGCTTCTCAATGTTGGCAATATCCTCTTCATAGACTGGAAGGTTGACATCTACTGCAACCCCCGTCACAGAGTAAAAGTTTACACAGAATTTGGAATTGCTGGCATCCTTGTTCAGAGCACAGGATCAGTCTTGGAGGAGTTGGATGGTCTTTGCAAAGCAATGGAGCACTGCTTGGTAGAGTGGAAGAAATACCTGAAGATTCAAAGGGACATCTACTATCATCTCAACCTGTTCACTGCACGCCAACTCTTTTATTTATGTAGCCAACTGGCCAAAGCCCACAGTAGTGTAATAGAACCACAAATTCTTAATATGCTTTCTATCATAAAACAAGATATTAAAGCAGAAGACATTAGAAAAGCACTGGAGCAAGCCCTCATGACTCCACTTGACTCGGTTGATACATCAGCAGGAGGCAAAGAGTCTGTTACTTGGCACAACTATGTCATTCGTTTTCCGCAGCTCATCAAAAGCCTTGCTGAATCTGGCTATGATACATCAGTGGCAAAGGCAGCCCTGCAGAGCTGCCTCCATGACTCTGAAATCACAGAGCAGAAATTGATGAATTTTGCCTTTGAACGAGGTGATGACAAGGAAGAGGTTGAAAACCTGAGCAGATTATATGATGAGCAACGAGAGGCATTTCTTCAGAAGTCAAGGAAGTTTAAAAACAAGAGCAGTGATGGTGACCAGGCAATCTTTAGCACCCTTGCTGAAGATGAGTTAGCCACCTCCTTTGAGAGTTTGCCATCCATCTGTGAAAAGGTGCATCTGCTCTGGGATGCTTACTGTAAGAAATTCACCGGCCTTGTGTCAGATAAATACATCAGCCTAGATGTCTTTGGTGAAACACTGAATCAATTAGCAGCTTTTGAAACTAAACGAATCAAGAGAAGTTTACCAGTCAGCCTCGAAGCCAGAAAACCTTCTCTCATAATGTGTAAACAAGAGGAAATGTTACTCTACATGCTCTCTGTTTATTGTCACACCAAGACAGAACCTCTCCCAACATATGATGAGGTCCTGGTGTGCACACCAGACACAAATGAGGAAGAAGTAGAGATGATTGTTAGAAGAGCTCTTTCTCCTGATTCTCAAAATCAGAAAATCTACTGCTTGCTGAGTGCTGAGAAATTAGTGTACAAAGTTGCCAAACAACTCGAGTCCTATTTCTTTCGCTTGCTTCAATCTTCTGAAGTCCCTGACTACAGGTTCATTATCTTTTGCGATGCCAAAGCTCACAATTCTTACATTATCACAGCCTTTGACACCTACAAAGTTTCTATTCCGTGCTGCTCTAAGACAGAAATACAGACGTACCTGAGGACACATCTCAAAGTACCTAGTGGAACCGCCCCTGCTGCTCAGGCCTTCGAAGAGCTCGATCAACAGAATGTGAAGTTTGTATTTTCAAAGCAAGCAGGAATGGGTAGGTGTTATTAGTCCTACTGTCAGTCACGTGTCAAACCAGGAGGCCTTGAGAGGACTGTGGTATGCAATGGAGAATCCTCCAGTCTCCTCGTATGTTTAGTTTTGGGTAGCCAATTTCAAGATGGATTTTAGCACTCCTAGAAAGACTCCAAAGGGGAATGACAATGCAGCCTAGAAAACACAAGCTTCAGGAAGATACAGTCTAGAGACAAACAAATAATAGTGTAAGACTATGAAAGAGCAAGAAACAAGACTCCCATAAGAATGGCAATCAGTTGACTACTTAGGCTCTGATGCCCTCTGAAATACTGTAGATTAGTACAAAAGGCCTCTACATGCCATTCCAGAAGGGAACAGATGTTTCATAGGTCCTATGTAAACCTTACAAGGATGCATCATTCTTCCTACAATTTCTGAAGCCTTTCAAGGTACATCTCGCTAGACAGAAAGGTTCTCTGACATTTTATAGGGCAGATCTGAGGAAAGTTGGTCAGGATCCAGGCCTTCTGGCCATTGTCTGTATTGGCAATCTCAAGAGGCTGGAAGGGGGACATAAGTTCTGTCTTGAGATGGAGCATACTGCTAAAATTGGGAGCACAGACTTGGACTCGTGACTGAGATCGGGTCCCAGGTGTTGTTCTCAAGAGACTATTGAGAGCTGGCCTCTCAACTTGAAGGGAGTTGATATCTAGATAAAAACTGTCCCATTCATGTGGATGGGCAGACTGACTCCAAATGTGATTTTTGTCTTTCTCTTCTGTTCCTTAGGGAAGTCTCTTTTTGTAAATAATACTCTTCAAAAGATTCGTGCTCAGTTGGGTGATTTACCAGTGGTTCACAAAACCATCAGGCTGATGGAGTCAGGGATTGATTTCCAGTCCCTTCTGGAGGAGTTACTCTCTGTTGAGGAATTCCCCACTGAAACTCAGCCCATCTTCTTCCACATTGATGTGTCACCAGTGGTGAGTCTTTGTCTTGGTGATTGAATGTGGTATGGTCCAAGATCTCACAGGCTTTTCTAGAGGACAATTTTTGCACAGTTTTTTTGTGCTGGTTTACTCTCATCTGCAGTAATAGCAGCACGTGTTTAAAAGACAAAGTGAATGAGAGTTCCAGCTACAGTTTGGAATCTCAGTTGCTCACATTTTCCCCGTTCCATGCCCATAGATGTGGAAACTGTTTGAAATTAGTCCTATTTCATAAAAGAAATATTGCCTCCTACATCCTCAGAGTATGGAGCACTGGAAGATGATTGAATTCAAACCAATCAGGTCAGACACAGAAACCCCCGCACACAAGGAGAAGAAACAGATTCTTAGCCCACATCCAGACTAGTACCTCTCTGAAAGGCTTTATTTAAATTTAAAAAAAGATAGCAGATCTAGGGCTGAGGACGAATACAGATGATCTAGTCCTACTTTGGAACATTGCAAAGCATCAAACATTCAATCACATTAACAATTGCAATTGTCACAGTGTGTGATAGAATAGCAATCCTGCACAATAATCTGAGCAAAGCTCAGTAGTACCTGTAGCCTGGCTGCAGGTACTCCTTCCTGCTGTGGGTAGTGGGGTAAGTGTGTTTTGACAGGCATTTCTCTCACCAGTTTGCAAATATTTTTTCCCTGGCAGGTGTCAGAAGGTCTCTATCAGCTGCTGATTGACATAGGCATCCTCAGACACATCCAGAGTCCCAACGGCTTGGTCTGGAAGTGCAAATCCTCTCATCTTTACTTGATTGAATGCCTGGCAAAAGGGAAAGATGTTATCAGAACAAGGAAACAAGAGGTATTGCTTCGGGGATGGTGTGCAGGTCAGAAAATGTAGAATGGGGCCATGTTAACATAACCAGGTCTTCATCTGCAGTGAATCTACTCTAGAAAGGAAATCTAAGACACTGTGGAGAGCAGCAGATTTTTTCATTTTGCTTCTGGTGTAATGGAAACATCCCAAATGTTCCAAAAAATAGAGTTCTCCCATATGCAAAATGAGGGAGAACACTCTAAAAGAGAAAAATAGGGATATGATGGAGAGTTTGAACATCTTGAGTGGCTTGAGAAAGTGAATGGGGAGCAAGAAATGAAAAGGAGGTGAGACTTCAAGGTATGGGTCAGAAATCTATGAGGGTCCCTGCCAAAGAACTGTGTGTGCCCCCTTTGCCAGCTTGACACAAATGCAGGGTGATTCTGGCTAAATATTTGGAAGGAAAAGACGTAGTAAAGAGGGGAAGTACCCTGTGCTGTAATCTTGTCTGTTTTGCAGATACTTTGTGAGGTGTAAATAATCATACTTGCTCTATCCTGCCTTTTCATTGGACATATACTCAGCACCAATAAGTTATGGGCACTTCAGGAATATGCAGGCAGGCTTGGACAAATATGATCTGCATATGATTTTCACAGCTTCCAGACCTATTTGTGTGCAGAAAAAAACCCTCTGTAAGCAAATATAGATGGCTGGGAAACCGTCATCACTGTAATCTGTATATTTCTTATTGACTTTCCTTTAGATGTTAAATGAAACAGAAGAAAACTTCCTGGATCTTTTTCCTTCAGTGGAATGTGTGTCACCAATGCGGGTACTTGACTTGCTAGAACAGGCCAGCTCTGGTTGCCTTTCTGAAGAACAATTTGACAGAGACAAGTTAAAGAGTGAAGCTTTCCAGAGATCTTACCAGTACCTCAGCAGATATAAGAGGAGGGAAAACCTTGACCGATTCCTTTTCATCCCTGGAAGGACTGAAGGGACAGAGAAAGAGTGCCTGAAGCTTTTACTGGAATTTCTGGGGAAACACAACGCCTCCTGGACTGAGCTTAGCAACTTCACTCATTTCCTAAACTTTCAACTGAGCAAGTGTGAGAAATCCGTTTTCTGTAGTCCAGCAACTGGAGAGGATTTCCATGGATTTAAAACATTTGTAGTAAAATTCATGATCACCATGTCCAAGGACTTTGCTGTGCCCTCTCTTGACATCTCTGATGAAAGTGTGGCAAGAGCAGAAGGTGATAATGAGGAAATCGGAATTATGAGACTGTACCAGCTAAGACGAAAATGGGAGCAAGAGTCTCACCCCTATATAGTCTTCCACGCAGACAATAACTCCATGGAATTCTTGGGTTTCCACATCAATAATAAATTTGATGCTATTGATGCCCATTCTCAAGCTATTTTGGAAAGAAATGTTATCAGCGATAAATTATACCGTGCTTTGAAAGCCCAGCAAGTTCCTTTCAACAAGAAGTTTGAAGACTTGTCCAGAGCAATGCAGCTGGAGGCTCTTTGCAGAGTTTTTGGTGTGAACTACACCCAAGATCCAGATGAATCATATCAGCTGACACTGGACAACACCATGAAGATGCTTGCCATTCACCTACGGTTCCAGTGTGGGATCCCTGTTATAATAATGGGAGAAACAGGCTGTGGGAAAACAAAGCTTGTGCAGTTCATGTGCAGCCTGCAAAGGGCTGGCAGGGACATTCAGAACATTGTGGTGGTTCGTGTCCATGGTGGCACTACTTCCAAGACTATCCATAAGAAAGTTAGGCAGGCAATTTTGTTGGCACGTTTCAATGAAGAAAGGCACAAAGTGGACACTGTACTCTTTTTTGATGAAGCAAACACATCAGAAGCTATCTTTGCAATCAAAGAGGTGCTGTGTGATCGCAGTGTAAATGGAGAGAAGATTCTCACTGATAGTTTAAAAATAGTAGCTGCTTGCAACCCTTACAAAAGGCACACCAAGGAAACTGTAGAGAAACTAGAAAAAGCTGGCTTGGGGTACCGAGTCCGAAGTGAAGACACACTGGAGAAACTGGGCTACATTCCTTTGCGACAGCTGGTGTATCGAGTCAAGCCCCTTCCACCGAGCTTATTGCCTCTGGTCTGGGATTTTGGAGAGCTGAATGAAAAGACACAGAGCCTGTACATCAGAGAGATTGTAAGGTCCAGTATGAAGGGCAAGATTGACACTACAAACTTAGATATCTTTACCAGTGTAATTTCAGTTTCCCAGAAGTTTCTCAAGAAGATGAAAGATGAATGCAGAGTTGCCAGTCTTCGGGATATAGAGCGCTGCATGAGCATTATGCTTTGGTTTTATAAATTGAGAGATCTGATATTTCCTCAGATTGATGAGAAGAAGAATGAAAATAAGAAAATCTTAAATGATGCTCAAAGAGCCTTGGTTCTTTCGGTGGGAGCTTGCTATTATGTATCTCTGGACAGCCGCGAAGATTACCTGAAGGAGGTTGCAGACTGCTTTTCTCTCTCTCCATCCCTGCTGCAACAAGAAATCGAGCTTTGCCAAGAGGTATTTCTTGATAACCTCTCTGTTCCTGAGGCAGTAGCCCGCAATGAAGCTCTGAGGGAAAACGTCTTCATGATAGTCGTATGCATGGACCTACGAGTTCCACTCTTTCTGGTTGGGAAGCCAGGAAGCTCAAAATCCCTATCTAAAACAATTGTTGTGGATGCTATGAAGGGCAGACTTTCCAAAAGCCAGTTGTTCAGACGATGCAAGGAGATCCAACTGATATCTTTTCAGTGCAGCCCCCATTCAAAGCCAGAAGGAATCATCTCTACTTTCCGTCAATGTGCACAGTTCCAGAAGGAGAAGAATCTGGATGAGTTTGCATCTGTGCTTCTCCTGGATGAGATTGGCCTTGCAGAGGACTCACCAGAGATGCCACTGAAGACACTGCACCCTCTTCTTGAAGATGGATGTGTTGATGATGAAACCCCAGAACCTTACAAAAAAGTTGGTTTTGTGGGCATTTCAAACTGGGCCCTAGACCCTGCCAAAATGAACAGAGGTCTTCTTGTTCTTCGAACTGACCCTAGCAAAAACCAGCTTGTTAAAACTGCAAAGAGCATCTGTGCCACGCAGCCTCACTTTGAAAGCATTGAGTATTTGTTCCCTTTGCTGGCAGAATTCTACTGCAAGGTCTTAGAAACACAAAAAAATGAGTTCTTTGGGCTCCGTGATTTCTACAGCTTGATCAAAATGACACTGGCCTACATCCAGGACAAGAAGTTCATCTCTCGAGAGAAGATCATTATAAAGGCCATTCAGAGAAACTTTGGAGGCTCCCATGATATCAATCCTGTTGAGCTTTTCCGAAACTGCATCAAGGAGGTAGATCTTCCCCATGACTTGGAAACCAGCCACACACTTAGTTTGCTGAAGGAAAATATGAGCAAGCAGCAGGCAGGACTCATGTCTCGATACCTCCTGCTGCTAACAACCAACAATGCAGCTTTCCACATCATCCAGATGACACAGCTCATAGATGCTGAGAACTGCGAAATCATATTTGGCTCTGGTTTCCCACAGGATCAAGATTACTCCCAAGTATGCCGGTCTGTCAGCAGAGTGAAGATCTGCATGGAGACAGGCAGGCCTGTTGTTCTTTTAAATATACACAACCTTTATGAGAGCCTTTATGATGCTCTCAACCAGTGCTTCATTAGCCTGGGGGGAAATAACTATGTGGACTTGGGTCTTGGCACTCACAGAGTGAAGAGCCGTGTGAAGGATGAGTTCAGGCTCATTGTGATAGAGGAGAAGAATATAGTCTACAGTCAGTTTCCCACTCCACTGCTGAACCGGCTGGAGAAGCACTGCTTGGACATGAGCACTCTTCTGAACTGGCAGCAGCAACAGCTGAAACAGGATCTGCAGTCCTGGGCTAGGCTGTTCATCTCCATTGATAGCAGCAAGTTATCCAACATCTGGTCCACAAAGCTCAGTGCCAAGGAAGAGGATGTCTTCATTGGTTTCAGCAATGACACAGCCGCAGCTGTTGCTTTGGGGAGCACTCAGATCAGGTCCTGGGGAGACCTTGAGCCCTATGAAGAGACAGTGTTCTCTGTTGCTAAAAGGAAACTTGTTCAATGTGCAACCCCTGACTCCATCCTGCGCCTTAGATACTCCCTTCTGGATGATGCTGAACAGATCCAAGTCTTGTACTTCCACGAGCAGAAGCACAACAGTCTTGTTAGCATTTTGGAAGAAACAATTAACCAGCAGCCAAGGAAAGACAGGACTACTGGCCTCTGTCTGCAGGTACCCATGCTTCACTGTAAAGCATTCAGAGTGACCTTTATTTTCTAGATGAGGGAAATTGCCACACTTGAACACTAGTGGGATTCTACCTGTTCTCTTTGGCTCCCGCCCCATCAGTTGTATCACACATGTGGCTGGCAGTCCTCCGCATTCAGAGTGAGATCTGCTTCTCCTCTTGACCCAAATGCAGTGGATCTGCTAACAGAAAAGCAGTGGGTGCCATCTCTTAATCCTGAAGACACTAGATGTTCAGGACTAAGACATGTAGGGCCTCATTCATTACCTGCAGACAAGTGGCAAGCACCACTGCTGCTGCTGTGAGAATCCCATAAAGGTTCCAGCACAGTCTTAGGTAGTTCTTCCAATTTTGCTGGTCGATCAGTCCTGATATGTATTTACACAAGCTGCTTTTGAAGTCAAAGAAAACATCCTAATCACTTCTTCAGTGACCATCACAGGAACTCAAGAACCTATGTTGCACAGAGACACCCAGACAGGGTAGCAGCTGAATCCCCAAACAGAACTGGGAGCAAATAGCCCTGGTAGAATCATATGTGGGGACTGTTGTGCTAGGCCCAAAACTGCACAGAAAGGCTCTTCCAGCTCTCAAGGTTCAAAGTAGTCTTGCAGGCTTTCCAGCAGGATTCATCTGGAGTCACTACCTCAGAGCATCTAAGGATGCAGTTGAAATCTGAGTCTCTTCTAGCACAAGGAAGCATTTTTTTCTGTTAACAGTGCATCCATGCTTTTTTGGTATGCCTTTGGGAAGCACTTGAAAAGTTCCATGAAGGGATTACTTAAATTCTTCTGATTCTGTAGTAGTGATACTACTATAAAATATTTCTCTGTAATTAATTTGCCCTTCACTGCAGGTTTCTACACATGCAAGACTTCTAAATGAGAGAGACTTAGAAGAGATAAGAAAGACACTTGAACTTCAAAATAACATCCATTGTCTCTTCCTAAGCCAGTTTGACACTGAATACACTTTCCGCCAGGAACTTAGGTGAGGAGAGATATATTTGTTGATTTTATAGACTGAGGTTTTATGAAATGGAGGTGAGGGGTGTTGTAAAGAACAGAGGTGGCTTCATGAATAGGGCAATAACAGAGGATTTCATTATCTGCAGGAATTTTTTTACGCAGTCATCCGAAGAGAAATTGCTTCTCATCCAGTTTCACTTTGATGAGCCACAGAGCAGCAAGAGACTTCTAGCATGTGCCAAGTAAGAATTCTTTCTAAGGAAAGATGCAATGGCCCAATAGCCCTAGAATTCGGGAATGGTTTTAGGGAGGGAAGGAGGGAAGATTTAGGTTGGATGTTAGGGGGAAGTTCTTTACTAGGAGAGTGGTTAGGTCCTGGAACAGGCTGCCAAGGGAGGTTGTGGATGCCCCATCCTTGGAGGTGTTCAAGTACAGGTTAGACAGGGCCCTGGGCAACCTGATCTAGTAAATGTGTTTATTAGGTGGCCCTGCTAGACAGGGGGGTTGGAGTTACATGATCCTTGAGGTCCCTTCCAACCCGGGTCATTCTGTGATTCTGTGACCTATTAAGCAGAGTCATTGAAGATGTTCTCATATGTTTTTATGTATATATCTCTGTGTGTATGCTCATGCCTATGGCATAAGCAGAGCTATGTCCTGTAGCTTAAATTTCCAAGTTTCTGTTTGTTAAGATAAGAGAGTCCTAACATCTCAGCTTTTGCTTGTCTTCATTCTGGCAACATGCTTTATACATCCTACCCACATTAAAACCATATTCCCCCAGCATGGTCGACTCACACAACACAGATTACTCCAAACTGAGTCTGGGCTTTAGCCTATTTTGCACAAAGTCCTGGATTGGTCTGTGCTCTGGCTTTTGTTGTCTGATTTGTCTGCATGTTTGTGACAAATATTGCTAATTTTATTCCCATCATTGCCAGAAATAACATATGATTGGGCAAAAGAAATATGAATTAAAATAAATATTCATTTTTCCATAAAAGAAATACAGTTTAAAATAAATATTCATTGTTCAGCAGGGAATAAAATTTGTCATGAAAGAGCTTTCTGACACATGGGACTAAGTCATTGCTTAAGAAGGTCTAGTGGAGATAGTTGGCCACAAATTTTGATGCAGTCAACACCATCTTGGCACTTGGTCTTGCTAAAACAGGGCTGAGCTGAGCTTCTCTCTTCTCTTCCATCCCCAGAGACCAGCCACACCTTGAGCTGGTGGTCCTTTCAAAAGCTCTGCCTGAGACCTGGAAAGGCAAGAGATAGCTTTGAGAGATTCTCTGTCCAGCTAACAAGAAGGATGGACTTTTTATCCTCTCTGTCCTGATTCTAGGTACTGTATCATAGATGAAAGAAGGAAATCAATGGGTACAGGCCCATCGCATGTTGTCCTGGCCACTCAAGTCCCGCGAGTTCTGGGAGGTTGCAACTACCTGGCGTTTGACAGTGGTAAGGCTGAAATTGCTACTTTGGATCAGGGAGAGAGTGTGAGTGAAAGTTGGATCAGGGAGAGAGTGTGAAAGGAGAAGATGACAAGGGCAAGAAGAAGGATTCAGGAGACTACAGACTGGATAATCTTACATTGATCCCTGGGAAGGTGACGTATCAAATAATCCTGAAAACCTTCTCCAAATATATGAATAACAATAAGTTAACATGGATTTATGAATGAGAAATCAAGTCTGAACAGATTGATAGCCTTCTGTGATGACATGACTGGCTTGGTGGATGAGGAGAGAATGGTGAATGTTTTTTATCTTAAGTAAGGCTTTTGATGCTCTCTTCCATACCATCTTCTCTGACAAACTAATGGTCATACTGGTGCAAACCCAGTGAATATCCACTGGAGCTTGTTTCATAAGAGAGGCTGTGTGACCTGAGAAAGTTCAGCTTGTGAAAGAGAAGGCCTGTGGGATCTTATCACTGTACATAATGAGGAGGACATAAAGAACCAGATGCTTCAGTGGTGTTCCATGTGAGGAAAATAGACAGTGTGGGCACAAACAGAAATGAAAGAAATTACACACAAACATCTGGGAAGATGGGGAGGAGGAAACAGAGTGATATAAGAGAAGCTCATCTTCTGTCAGAGCAAAAAGAAAGAGGAGGTGGTAAATCTTCCATCTCAATATCTTATTATCCAGGATACTGTTAGGCCAGGGCAGAAAAATTAATTTATTTTTTCTATGTGGATGTAGTGCACCAAGTAGAAGAGGTCAACTGTTCACAGGAGTTATGTCCAGTATTACTATTTTGTCATTCTTACTTCCTCCTCAGGTGAATGGATGTCTATCCACTTGGATGAATTGATGCCCCCAGACAACTTTACAGCCAACCTAGGTCAGCTTGCCAATATGACAATTGCTGAGATTTTCATGACTGCTTTCCAGGGGCATCTCTCAACAGGTAACCAGTTGCTTGCTTTTCACTCTCTGCCTGCACAGCCCTTCCTTTGAGTTGCTTTTGCTCCATCTACAGCTTTAACTACAACTAGATGAAGTGATCTCTAGAGGCATGGCCAAGTGGTGCTGTGGAGGCATTGGCTCTGAATCTCAGCAGGATTTACTGTACTTGCTCTTTCTGAAGTTCTTACTGCACTGTATTTTTTTTTTCCTGATATGTAGGCTGTAAATCTAGGGCAGCAGGATTCCTATACTAATTCTTCAGTTACACTAGTACATTGTCTGTACTGCTGCAGCATTCCACACACAATAGGCAAACACTTACTCCCTCTGATTACCAGGGCCCAACGTGCCCAAATAAAACCATTGTATGTCCCCGATCTGGTGAGTTCAAAGCCAACTCAATACATTCCTGCCTTTGTTTTCAGGATGTATGTACAAAGAGAGGCAGAATCAGTTGGGAAAGGAACCACATCCTTTCCTGACACATTCACATTTCCTACAGGGTGCAAATCAAAACTAAAACAGCTTACTGGGAAATTCACCCAAAAGGCCCAAAATCTGGTTTAGAACTTCGTAGATTGACAAGTTTGCAACCCATTGGTCACCACTGAGAGATTCCAGATGCTTCCTTTGGATAGAGTTATCTATTTTTAAGATTTGTATATATTTTTGAAAAAAAAGAGTGATTCTGTGATTCTGTGAGTGATTTCAGGTTCTCCAGAAGAGTCTGCTGCTCTTGAAGATCCAGACAAGGTCAGTCCTTCTACAGAAGGAAATGTATTATTTTTCTTTTTTTCTTAGTTCAACTTCCTGATGATACATAAGAACAATAAATGCCACAGGCATTTAGAGATGTGCTGGTATCTGATTCAAATACTGTATTTGCCACAGAAAAAATGTATTTATAGGCCTTTGTGAGTCAGAGAGTGAGGGTGAAGTGATTCCCACCCTATGACAGACCAGCATCAGACAGAGTAGGCACATATGGGACTTTCAGGAACTTTCACAAAGCATGAAATTTCTTTTCCCATTTCTGCATCCTTTGACAGTGTTTTTAGCACTTCCCTGCTGTGCTGAGATTTATTTACTAGGGATGAGACAGTGAAGTAGACATATATCTGTGAGTCTGTTGTGGTCAAGTTAGGTAGGAATGCACAAAGCAAACAAAATGGAATGCTAGGCAATATCCTGACCTGCAATCTTTTCCATTCACAGTTCCTCAACATTGACTCCATGATCAAAAAGAGCATCCAGAAAGCTGTCATCCAGCTGGAAGACAAGACAGACAATAGTCAGCGTGCCAGTGAGAGAATTAGGATCATTCACAACTTGCTTTTTCAGGCTCATGGTGGAAACACATGTGAGTACAAACCAAGGCCTAGAGAGTGCTGGGCCTGTTGTGCTTCCTGTGCATCCTATCATTGAATGTTCTCCAAGCCTGTCCTGAAATACCCAGCGCATTGCACGCACTTTGATGACCTTGTCAGAAACATCTGAGGGAAAGGTCACTTTATATCCCACTTTATACTACTCTGAAATCCAGACCTACCTAATTGATTTATATGCAGAATTGATAACAAGTACTTATGCAGGTGATGTGGTGTCTTGATAAAAATCTGTGGCTTCAGCAAAATGGAAAGGGTCTGGCCTCATCAGAAACCACAACCCCCATAGGTGCATTTGGAGATTATTCCTCCTAGCATATGGGAAGAGTTTGCCACTGAGATGTAGGACTTGCTCTTTCAGCAGTAGGTTCCTTTCAAGTGCTTAGGATGTTTATTAATGACTGAAAAAATAATAAACCATTTTTCTGCTTTGAAGATGATGTGAAGCTGGGGAGATCTTGTGGTCATATGGTGAAAGGAGAATTTATTCTGTTCTAAATTTTTATTATAAAATATATCACTCAAGAAAATAAGTTTTCTTGTGATTGCATAGTGACACCTTCATAATGACACCTCAGCTCAATGCAGAGGATAGATACCAGTGTCATATAGATAAAAACCTTTCTGCAGCACTGTGACTATTCTTGTAACATACAATTCTAAACATTTCTCCATATCAGTATGAATATCATAGTATTTATACACCAAAGAACCTAATTCACACTATTATTTTCAAATTACCGAGACAGAGAGAAGTGGAATTTCTTTCCTCCATCTAAAATAGCATGTTTTTAATACATGTTGCCCCCAAAATCACTCATTAGAAATAAAGAGGAAAGGTAAGAGACTAGGGTAGATTATTAAGCTCCGGGATTTAGTTGTGCAGGGAAAACCAGGAACTTTCATAGAGGCCACTTTCTGTGACTGGCTTTACTTTGACTGAAAACATGGCATGGAAACACCTTTCATTTAAATGTGCTTTTTTATAATTAGTTTCCAGTAATTTTATGAGTGTGCTGAAAAGGAGAATTTGCCACCTCCTACAAGAACGTGAGAAAATAAGCTTTGAACCGAGGGAGTGGGTTTTCCGCAGAGCTGTCTCCAGTGAGTTCATCCTTGAAGATTCTTCATTCAGGTACTTCTATCTGTGCATCCCTTTCCATATTTCTAACAAGTCTGATCCTGAGAGCATTAAAAGAGCTGCAGGGTGTGAGATACAGTAATTAATGGGACTCAGGTATGATGATCAGGTGTGGTACAGGATGTCCCTGCTTATTGAAGACGGGTTGGACTAGATGATCCCTGAAGGACCCTTCCAACTCTATGATATTGCTATTTGGTATGTTTTTCTGATAAATATAGAATTGGTTAGGTACACAAAAGATGTCTGATTTGCCATCACTTCTAGGCATGCTCTCTGGATGCATTTAGAAGATATTGTGGCCAATCTGTTTGCTCAAATTCTCTCAGTGGTGGATGCAAATAACAACCTGGATCATCTCTCTCCACTGTCTCCAAAATCAGAACTGTGGCTTCAGATGTTCAAAGAAGAATCATTCTTGAGAATTAAATACACTAGCAAGTAAGAGACTTTGTGGAAAAACACAGTGTGTACATTGGGAGGATAAAAACCTGCTTTCAAAACTCAACCCTCTACAGAATGAAATGGAAAAAAAACATTAAGTCTGAACTTAAGAGAAGTTCACACAGCTCATAACTCATCCATGGAAATGTCATGGTGTCATAGCCTTGAAATCACAACTTTCCTGTTCATTTAAACCTTCACCAGCTCAGGGACACTATTGAGGAATTCCAGGTCCTTGGAACAGAGATAAACAGGAGGTAAAAGTCAGAAACAAGCCCAAAATTTAGAAACTTGACTTTGAGTTCCCTAAGCTCAAAGCAGTTGAATCCACTCCTCAACACAAAATGCATTTAGTGTCCAACAATCACATTGTAATTCATTGGTCAACTTACTCTGAACAACTGTGGCCAGACATGGCAGATGTTGCCTGCCCCAGTTGCCTTTCCCCATTGCAGAACTTTCCCTGCTCCTACTTTGTTTTCACTGTTACTGAGGGTTTTTAAAAAAAGAAAATTTTACGCTTTTTAACTTTTAAGCAGAGCATACACCGGTGGCAGTTATAAATTTCTGTGTAATTATTTCATTCAGTATGGATTATGTGATTGCCTTGTTCTGTGCTATTTAAGGGAGCAAGACACTAAGATTCCTGTGTTGTCAATGACTGAAGACCCCAACAAATCTGTGTTTTGCCAGTTCCCATTCAGTTGGGTTCTGAAGGCCTTCCTGGAGGAACTATGGGAGAAAGTCTATAATATGAAAGGTAATGTCAGACTTTTCAAGAAGACACTGTTTCTAACCCAGTTAAACCTGATCTCCAAAGTTTTCTATGATAGCCAAAAGTTGTGGAAGCAGTAACTGTAGCAGTTCTGATACTCATACACCCACAATGACCTAGAACATAGTGTCGGCTTCTATTTTCCCATTTTCTAGGGCACCCAAATGTGCCTACTAAGGAACTTGGCGAATTTTTCCAAACGCTGATCAAGAATGTGCTGACGCTAGATGGCAGTAATCCGGAGATGATGCAGCGTTACACCAATGACTTTCTAAGGATGACTTTTCCTGGGCAAGATGCTCCTGTCTATGAGGTAAATGGGGGGTTGGTGAAGTGAAAACTTTAAACGGCAGCAGCTTGAGTCACAAGGATGCAGTTATTTATGATTCCAAGATCTGGGGAAAAAAATAGCATGTTGTGTTCCACACGCTTCTAAACATCTGCTGGTGCTCTGTTTTAATTACACCTTAAGGAAAGTGAGATATTTTTGATGTAGAGGCTTTACTAGGCTGCTTCAGCTATACAGAATGCCATTCTCAGCACCCTGCTGTTTGGAGCAGAAATAACACCTTGTACTTTATCTACAGATTCTGTCAAAAGCTCTTCTAGTCAATGCAAGGCGTCTGTGCTCCTCTGTGGGGCAAGAGGAGATAAGCTTTTCCCCCATTTGGCTTCATATGGAGTATTTCTACCTACGAGAGGAGTACCAACTCTTTGTTGACTTGGCAAAAAGTGATGAGACTGTAACAAGTGAGCTGCAAAAGATGTATGAGAAGGACCCACAAGAAATGGTAAGCAAATGAAATAGCTAGTGTTTCACTGAGAAAAGCGGCACAATTTGTTTCTAACAAGGGTCACTAGCAAATGCCTAGTGAAAGTGCATAAAAAGAAGAGTCAAGACTTCAGGTCTTGGAAGCATTGCCCAACTTCCTGTGAGTCTTAGGGAGTGTCTGAGCTAGTATTCCTCAACAAAGGTCATTCATAATTTTTGGTCTCCAAGACTTGCATAATTTATATGAAGAAAAATATTGAAAATTGTTTTTCTTGTGTTTTTCTGGAGATAATATTCATCTCTTCTTAAACAATCAGACCTTATAGGTGATTGTCATAGTATTTAAATTCTGGAATGGGATCTATATCTGGATTCAGATGCTGTTGCTTACATGTATATAGTGATGTTGCTAATGAAAACATGAGCTACAGAGATAGTGAAAAGTGACTCACCATTGAAGTCACCTGGAGATGTGCTGTTTAGTTGCCCACAAATAGGCATCTACTTGGATTTTAGGTGCTGTTTGGCCTCCTGCTCCTGCTGCAATTCTACTGCAGGCTCTGTGCCCTATCTGCCAACTCCGTGAGGATGTTTCAGACATCCAAAGACACTTCAATAACAGTTGCAAATAGGCAACTGTATCTCACATAAATACCTAAGTCTTTCCAAAGAAAAATTCATTAAACAATTTTAAACAGGTCTTTTTTGAAAAGAACCATTTGAATATCAAGAGGACTTAAGATAACAATCTTTGCTATTTGAAAGTTTGCCTGTAGAGGGAAATTAGTGCTCTGGTTCAAGTATTCAAACAGTATTTCAAACACAAGTGCAAGATAGAGTTATAGCTTCTGTTCTGTTTTTACTTCTACCTAATAAGTTCCTAGTCTGGTACTTGTTGCTGTGAGCACTAAGTTATGGTTATCAGAGAATTCTCCATCACAGTGCCCAAAGCTTTCTTTTCACCAAGGTAAAATGGGATTAGATCAGCTATAAAAGCTTTTTTTTTTTATTTCTCTCTTTTTTAATTTCAGTTTGTCACTCTCGACACCTTGGACATTCTCCTGAAGAAGGTGCAACCCACAGATAATCTCCTGTCATTTAAGGCCTGCATAGAATGGCTTGGAAGGGTCAAGTCCATTAAGCCCTGGATGGAGTGGATCAGTATGGACAATTACCAGCTTCATTTTTACCAGAAGAAAAGGGAACTCCTGAGGAATGTGTTGTAAGTCCAATCCTTCTCAACAGACTTATCTATGTAAGTAAACAAATAGAACAGGTTCTCTTGAAGAAAAAAAGAAACTATTTTCTTCAAATTAATGGGATGCATTTGAGGAAAGATTCTGACAACTCTCAGCAGAAAATTGCTTGAAGCTTAAAGATACAGTCTGTGGAGAAGGATTGGTCCTAGGCAATCATTTTTCTGAGAGTTCCTAATCCAGTGTTTCAACAAATTGAAGGAAGACAGACAACTATATGGAGCCTTAGCTCACATTTTTATGAGATAGTTTTCTATACTGTGAGCTTTGTCTATACTTTCCTGAGGAAGCTGTAGTAATTAGTTTGAGAAACTCAGTCCCTGAAACTCTCAGCTCTTTTCTACTCCTTTGTTTATTCTGTTGCTTCATTATCACAAAAGTGTTGTCAAAATAACTGCAAAAAACTGTGTTAATAACTTCACATTTTGTTCATGAAAAATCACCCATCATTCATTGTCAATAAGACCTGTTTTCCTAAGTGTCTGATTGCGTGCTTGATCATACTTATTATGCTCGCTGCAGAAGAGTAGCAGAGCCCAGTAACAATTTAATAACTCATTTTGGCCTGGGGACACCCTAATGAGTGAGGTAGACAGCACCATATCATATTTTTCTGCACTTGCTTGGTCTGCCCTCCAAAGTTAGCCCAGAAGTTCTTGTATCCTCTTATGCTCTCACAGTACTTCTAACTTGCTATAGAAATCTTGATTGGAAGAGACCTGAAAGATCCCTAAGCCAGCCTAAACAGTAGGATAAGTAACTTGTAGCTTTCTCTTGCAAGTCTTGCAGTTTAGTTCAACATCCATGCATATGTTTTCCAGACATAAATGGACCTGCACCAACATTGTCTACATGTTCTTTGACCACCTGCTGCACAATGAGACAGAGATAGATGAGAAGCTTCTGAGACTTCTTGTGAAACAGTTCATCTTCATCTGGAATGTATGAGCTCTGCATAGTGCTTGAGTGGACATTTTACAGCCTTGGAGACAGCAGAGTTTGGAAGAAGCTTTATCTTCCAGGGATTCCTTTGATCTTAGCTTACAGGAGGCCATAGAAATGGGAAGAGGGTGGGAAGAACAGTAGAAACATCATCCAGGGCAAAAAAATCACTGAGATTTCAGAATAATCATGACAGTTCCCCAGAACCAGAATTTCATTTAAAGGAAGATTATCCTGAAAGCTTAAGATATATTTCTGGACAATTATCCTTGATATTACAAGAGGAAAGATATTTGTTGTGTCTGTTTGATTTTGTTGTTTAATTATGTAGTTTTGTAGTGCTGATGTCCTATCTTGTTCCTTTTGCATATGTCATGAAGGTATTTTGATTGAGCTCTCACCATCCTTTCATTCCTTCAGCGCCTGATTGGAACCCAAAAATGCAAGCCAGCAGAAACTTTTGACTTGGTCATAAAAGTGCTCAAGAAATGCAACCAAAATGCTGACACTGTCTACCTTGTGTAAGTCAAAGCCAAATAATAAAAAAAACCCCACAACTGTAAAGGATTCCTCATGGAGAATGTAATGCCCAATCCCAGAAGACCATTCTTTCCCTGGCAGTGCTGTGCTGGCTGGTGAAAGAGACAACCCTGAGTTGAGTGTGATGTAACTGATTTAAGTACCTACAGGCCTAGTGAGACTGTGAATAAGTCCCATTCTTCCTCTCCAGCCACACTTAGCATGATGGGACATATCTTTCTAATTACATGGTTGTTAATGCACCTACTTCCTCATTAAACTAGCAAATGTTGCTTTTATTCTCTGCTCTCTAGCAAGGCTAGTAAAAAATGACCATTCAGATTTGACACCCATGGCACTAGCTTAAAATCAGTTCTGTTTGTCTTCCTTTGGTGGCATCTTTCAGAAAGGGTGTGAAGAACTGCAAGAGCTGTCTACTGGAAATCACTGACCCAGCAGAGCTGCCTTGTGGCCACATTTTTTGCACACAGTGCATCTGTGAGTGGAGAACCAAACAGTGCAAGATCTGCAAGGAGGTCTTGCCAGAGGATTACACACCTACAGCTACAGCAGCCACAAGGTATCCTATAACAGTCTAAAATATTGTAATAGTTACCAGTGCAGAGGCAACACAAATGTCATTAGCATGTGAGCTTTATGGAAATGTTAGTATTTACCATATATAGCACACCCTCAGTGGTGAAAGGATTCATGCAAAGTGACCTGGGGTCAATTCTAGCCCCTTTGCCTCTGTCTCAACAAGCAGTCTATCCAGGGATACATGCTACATGAAAATCCATGTTCTTTTTTCTCTAGCTATCTGGTAGAGATCAGAAAGAGGAAGAGTACAGGGGAAGAATAAAGTTTGTCCTCAGTATTAAAGACCAAATGTTGTAGAGAGCAGGTTTAATTCCCCTCTTTATTTAAAAAATATGTTTCTTCTCCATAGTCTCAGTGTACCTGGTATCCTGGACACATTCAGAGAGGAAGAAAAAAAAAGTTGTTTCTTTATTTTGTTGTATTTTGATGGTATATCTTTATTTTATTCCTCCCTACAGGGAAGCTGTTGCATGCCACAACAAGTTCAGGAGGAAATGTAACTCGTTCTTTGTGGAGTTTGTCACCACATCTGTCCTGGGAGACAATGGTACACCATCCCCAGAAGTTATCACTCAGCTGATCCAGTTTGTGGCCTGCAAGCCACCCATTCCTGAGCACCAGGCAGTAAAAAAGGGTAAAAAGCCTGACTTCACCAGGACTCTGACCTGTATTTATAATGGAGAAAAATAATGGATGTCATCCTTCATTTTCAGTGTGCAAGTCAAAAAGTGAGCTGTCCCCCTTTGAAGAATGCATGGACACCAGTTCGACAATCAAATCCTCCCTCTTGAAACTGCTTCTGCGACATGGGTTAGCAAGAGCCACCTCCTAGCCTGATCATTGAGCCACACAGGCTACATGCATGCTCACATCCTGTCTTTTTTTGTCATAGATTCAACAACATAAAGGTTCATCTGGAAAAATACCTTTCTGAGATGGAGAAAAAGATATCCTTCAACAAAAAGAACCAGAATAATTTCTACTTCATGGTGGTGCACTGTTTGGAGGTAAGTGCAAATAACGTTTTTGATATGAAGCTCCTAGAGTTCAGAGGTGCCCATGGCCTGATTTGTAAGTCACAAGAACCTCCCTTGAGTGCAGCTGATGCTCTGAGCTGAGGTGTCCCTGGTCAGAGCTCGATTTTGAGCTGATGCACTACACATACACACAAGCACATTTTTTCAACATGTAGTTCTCCACCAAGTGAAACAAAAAGAGAGGCAAGCCTTTCTTGCCAGAAAAGAGTTGGGGCTTCCCACAAGGGTTATGACAAAGAGTGCACCTGCAAAGCAGGTCATTGTTTGGGAGTTGAGATTCATGGGATACAACACCACAGAAGAAATGAGCTCTGTACCTCATGAAAACGTTTAGGAAAGAAGGGACTACCGAGGACCTATGACAGCTTTGGACTCTTAACTTTCTTCCTCTCTCTTTTTCTGTTGAATAGGATTTTATTTGTCCTTCCCAAGATAATGTCAACCAGTTTGCTGAAAGCTGCCTCTCCACTGAAGACCTTTCTGCTTTCTGTTCATGCAAGACCTCAAAAATTGACACTCTCCACTTCATAGCCCGCCTTCGCTTCTCCATCACTCACGTGGCCTCTGTGCTTGGCAGGCAGGTGCTCTGTGGTAAGTCCTGCTAGCAGCAGAAAGCATAAGATTTATGTTTTTACATAAGTAGGTTTAGAATAAGGCAAACATTCACTAGTACAAAAGACTAAGACAAAAATAGGCGAAGTTTGTCTAGACTTAAGAGGGTTAGCAGACAGTTTTTCATAGGTGATTTGGGATTCGGAGGGTTAATTTATTTCTTTTCAATCTAGACAACTTTTAATCCACTTGGTCTGCTTGTCCTAAACTGCTTTTTGTCACTGTTGAAACTGAATGGGGTTAAAGTTGCTAAGTTTTGCATGTATCAAGGCTACATCCAAAAATGTGGATGTGACACCCAAAATGTAGATATAGTGCCTGGAACTTGTTCTGAAAACATTTTTATTTTTCTGGACTACTTTCCCAGTTTTGAAACAACCAACTTTTGTTCAGAATTAAAATAAACTTTACTGAATATTGCAGTTTCCATTCATAATCCCTCCTAACAAAAGAGGTTGTGTGCGGCAGTGTATTACAATAATCACTGAGGTGTCTACAGGTAGGTGTGTGTGCTGGGACTATCTTCTCCCATTAATCTCCTGGAGATGACAGGCAAAGTCAATGGAGTTCACACTGAACTCAAGGAGTTTCTTGGTTTAGAAGAGGATGCATTGCATCTTAATCTCTGTTCACTCACTTCCTTTTGTCTTTGTCAGCTTTGAAGTGTGTTTGCATGAAGTCTGAGTGAAGAGACCAACCCAACCTTACCTCAACCAGCATAAACAATTATAAAATCAGGATGTAAAATAGACGATTCACACTTCACTACCTAGAGCAGAGCCATGGAATTGCTCTCTAACTTCTGGATAGCCTTTGAGAGATTTCCTCTGTGACCTAAGACAGATCTTGAAGAGCAATACTGAACCAAGATCCTATAAGGGTCAAAAGTGGGATGCCAGTCCCCATATTCACTGCTTACTATTAAGGATATTATGTTTATGGGTCGCATTTCTAATCTTGGGGAAAAAGTGTTGGTGCAACTTAAGTGGGTGATGAGCTTGCAAAAATGATCTGTTATATGAATGCATGGAACTGATCCTAATGAGAAATCTCACTGGTAGCTACAGATCCAAACAAATCATCTTCTGGTGGAAACGAGCAAGAAGAGCGAGACCTATTGAATGCAATGAAGAAGCTGGTGGAAAAAGCACAGACGCCATGGCTTCAAATTTTCCTCATTAGAAATCTCTGTAACAAGTATGGATTCATCCCAATGCAGAAGATCCTTCAAAAAGAAAAATGGATTCTACCCAGAGGCATTGAAATTTCACAGGTACCTTCCATCTACAGGTCACTGGTGTTACTCAAGCACATAGATATTCATAATCTTCTCTCTGCAGCCAGCTCTAAGGGCATGTAGCTGGCTAACTTGGGCCCTGTCTGGTGAAATACATCATGTATTGTTGCCTGTGTAGCTGACAGAATGGGAATTACCAAACTTAAGCACAGAAAAATTGCTTCTTGTGGGCTTTCCTCCAGTCTGGGGTGAAGTAAAACTCCTCTACAGAACAATTCATCTCTCCTTCACACTATGAAGGAGACATGACTGCTCCCCTGAAGGGACCTGTAGTGTATTTAGAAAATTGCAGAAATTAAACAATCCCATGATATAACTCAGGCAGAACAGATTTCAGACCCCATATCTCTACAGAACCCCAAGCTTTCTCTCATGATGGAAATAATACATGTATATATAAATATCTACAAATAACATAATGTTATAATATCATATAATAATTTGGGGGGGTTCCATCTGAATGCTTCAGCAGGTTTGAGATACCCTGCATGCTCTTGGCATCTTCATCATGTTAATGTAACTTACATCTGTATTTCATAGAATATGGCTGCCTGGTCAAATGTAACACTGATGTTTTCAGTGTTGGAGAGAGCACAAAATCAAATAAGAAATGAAAATCCTCAAGAAGTCCAGAGACTGATGGTGAGTATCTGTTGTGTCATCTACAGAAGATTTCTAAGAGGTATTTGTAGAAAGCAATAGGAATTTCCTCCTGAACTGGAGACAAAAGGATCATCACATTTACATGAAACAGCAATTTTGAAACCTACTAGCAAGCACCTCATCAAGAGGTACCTTATGGGTCTCCTTAGATTTCATTTGGTTTGTTCAATTTCTTTTCTAGCCTGTCATAAAACTACTGGGAACACTCCTCCAAATACCATTGCTCCAGAAAGAGCCTCCAGAAAACAAGATTAACAAAATGCTGGATGCTCTGTGCAGAGACAACAATGTCTTGAGGGAGGTGGTGTTTCACACTGCATTTACTCTGGCCATATCCCAAAGTCCCCTCACCCAAATTTTCACAAATATCTGCTTTAAACCTCATGAGGTGAAGGTAAGTCAAGAATGTGTGGATACAGATTCTCTCCTTCATAATAACACTGTCAGAAATGGGATCTACTTTTACACAACCAGCTCTGTCAGCTTACAGCCAGATTTGGTTCGGGTCAGTTTTCAATTTTCTGGGTTGTTGCAAACTCCATATGGAGCCCTCTAGTTCTTCTGCTCCCTACCAGCCACTCCACTGAGAGCAAGCTGAGACTGTTCATCACTATCAGTATTGAAGGAGCAATACACAGCCTGCTAGAGATGCTCATCTCTCACCAGTGAGTGTAAGGGAATCTGGAACTCTGACAAATATTAGTTGTTGACTGAGCTTATATGATGCAAATCCTAGCCCAAGCTTCTTCCTTCTGACAACAAATGTGCCAGCTGTCAGGTAAAGACAAACTTTTCACTAGACCTGGACCCCTTTCCATCTAACAACTCATATATTGTTATTGGAGGAATGCAAAAAGAAATCAAGTAAGAACTGAGTAATTTCTTGCCTGTGAAGACAATAGCATTGTCCAGATTCTACTTTTTCCCTTGAATGCACCATTTGATAGGCAGATACCAAAGAACGGATGAAGATGCTAACTTGTGCATCGCCATTGTTGTAAGCCAAACCATCCCAAATGTATTCTTACTTGACAACTAATGTGTTTAGCCACAGAACAATTATTCCTCCAGTTCATGAGAAGCAAACTTGGAAAATGGTATTACAATTCCTCAAATCCTCCTTTACACCTGTGTTCTCTTTCTAAGGGATGCTACCTTCCCACCATGCCTGGAGATCTGCTTTTTGATCAGAAGAACTGGAAAATTGGTAGCTGTGATACACTATGGAGTAAGTGTTGGGGAAATTCCTTCAATACATTCCATCTGCTCCTATATGGCTGGCAGACACAGGGAACTCCTAGAAGTGTTCCCTGAGACAGCCTGAAATAGGGATGGAGGGTAAGAAGGAGCAGGCATATAGAGAGAGGGGTGGATTTCTTTCAAGACACCTCTGTGCTTCTATTGTGTACTTCATTGATCTCCTTGTATCTGAAAGGTCCCTGGGTCCATTTATAACAAACCCTGTGAGAACAATATTATAAGAGCAGATCTCAGGATTTGGGAAGAAGGTCTTACTTGGGAATGCCTGAGCTGTTGTCCTTCCAGTGAATTTCTGACAATGCTTACATCTTGGAGGATTTTTTAATTGGGAGAAAATTGATGGATTAATTTAATTCTCTTTCATGCACAGCCTGTCAGTGTGGATCATACTGGACCATCACTAATGTAAGTGTCTTCTGGCTTTTTGTGTTATTCATTGTTTTCTGTCTGATCTTATATTTTCTGCCCAACATGTTATGTTGCTGTCATTTATTTACCTACAGTGTGGGCAACCTTGGGAAGTCAAAAAATGCCTATGTGGTGCCAAAGTTGGAGGATTTAACCACAAACCTGAAAAAGGTTTTGTGATGAAGAAAATGTAAGTTGATGCTCCTTGAACTACAGCCCAAGAGAGAAGAACAAGGTTTTGGCCACTTAATCCCTCTCTCCATTCTCTGGGCACAGGAGAAACACTATACCTAGGCAAAACGGGCTGATGGTTGGACTTGATGATCTGAAAGGTCCCTTCCAACCTTGATTATGAAATTATGAAATTATGAAAAACAAGTCTTTGTGACCAGGGTCCAATCACAAGAGGAAATCTGGGAAATATGTAATAGAAGGAACAGAAAGGAGACAAAGTATGATTGACATGAAACAACTGGAAAGGTCATTAGTCATTTTTTTCATCAGTTCTACCCTTCCAAAAAGTCTCATGTTACCCCAAGTTCATACTTGTTCTGACCCAGTAATGACCTTTGTCTGCAATGAGCCCAGTCACTGAGAGTGTTAACAGAAATATGTTTCTTTATCACAGCACAGAGGACAAAACAGGAAAAGGATACATCCTTGGGAGCCCTTCAATACGGAGAATTGAATTGGAGAGGGAATTGTCACCTGCCTCTGTCTGTCTTGCAAGAGTTCTGCTGCATTCATCCATGCTGCTAGGGATCCATACAGATAAAAAGGTGAGAGAACCCCTGCTTCTTTTCTCTCTCTTACCTCTCTCTATCTGTCTGCTCTACTTAGAATGCAGCTTCCACATGCTGAATAGCTTCTGCTCTACTCCTGGAGGAAGCTTTCTTGAGAAATAAATTAACAACCACCTTATCTTCAGGCAATTTTGAATATGATGACAAAGAAGCCAAAAAATGTGGAAAACTTCTTCTGGGATCACCTTGAAAAAGATATTGAATTACTAGCAGAGGCACTTAACAAAAACAAAGAGGATGCCACAGTGATTGTCCATATGTTTCTCCAGCACTTGAGCAACAGTACAACAGGTAAAGGTACTTTTACCCATTGGGAGGGTATCAACAAGGTTGATCAGGATGGTTTTCACATGGCAACTGGAACTGGTGGCTTTTATCCTATGACAGCAGCTATTCTGCACAGATTCCTGTACCTACTGAGAGAAGGTCCTTATTTTGCTTTGCATTTCCTACAGGACAAAACATGGACCTGGACCTGCATAATCAGGAACACCGAAAGCAGTGGGAAACCTGCTTTAAAGCTCTGACTCAGTCATTCTTCCAGGTATGCAAGGGACTAGTCATCCTCTTCTCATTGTGCTTCCATATACAAACTACCACTCTTCTGGGGATCAACTGTAGAGCCTACATAGGCTGTGATGAATAATACCTAGACACATCCAATGAGCTGAGACATTCCCACATGAAATAAACAGGTTTCTCACCTCTTTATTGATAGGCCTTTTTATATGCAGATTCAAATCTTCTTTAGAAAAAAAATGGCTCTCTGCCTTGGAGAGCAAGAAGAATCCCCATTGGTTTCACCATGGACAATTTTGTTCTTATTCTTCAACAGAAAATTTTTACTACTTATTCAGAGCCACTACTGTCTTTCTTCATGAGAAGACTTGTAAGAATGACAAATTCTTTTGTGACAAATGGCAGCTCCTAACAGCTCTTCAATTTCCACAGGCCTTGGAACAGAGCCTTAATTCTGTCAAGAAGAAGAGGATGAATGAGGGCTCCAACCAGCTTCTACAAATAGCATATGGTCAAGAGTCTCCTTTCAAAGACCAGCCAAACCTTGGTCTGATTGGCCTATCCTGCTTATGGAGATATGAACAGAAAACATCCATTCAGTCCCTGATGCATCTTCTTCAGCAAGAGCACAGAGAAGGCGAAGGAAACCATTATCCCGTTCTTCTGGAGATCATGTCTAAGGTTTGCTGTAGAAACATTCCTCCTGCATTGAAATGCAGAGACAGGCACCACGTGAATTCACTATTGCTGGTGTCAGTGGGGCACTAAGTTGACTGTTCCCTGTATTTTCCAGTACAGTGCCCTCTTCCTGAATACCACACAGTGGTATCCAGTTTCTCAGATGAGTGCATGGATAGCAAAATCACACTGAATTTTCCCTTCCAGCTTCAAAATATCCAATATGTCAAACACCTGCCTGACATCTTCAGTCTGCAGAAAGCTCTGATCCACTTCTTCCAGAACAGACATGAAGGTGAAATGTACTCAGTAAAACAGTTCCTGGACCAATATGAACTTTCAGGTAATCTGCCACTTTCCAACACCCATGCACTCTGCTCTGATGTTGCGGCAGGATATGAGGTTTCTGTTGCATGTTGTGAGGTAGCAGCAAGCACAAGACTGCTGAATATGAGCCAGGAGATAAGGCTGATCACAGGACAGACCAGAGTTCAGTCTCAAGGTACTGAGGCAAGGCCAGGGTAATGATAGAGACAGATTCTGTAGATTCTCAGTGGTAGTAACAAAAGGAAAGATTGTAAGTTCAGGAAAAGTCTAGGAAGGTTAGACAATATGTTGTAAGAGGAGGAGACAGGACCTATTGCAACTCTCCTGGGTCCATTGGGAAAGGGTGAGGGGGAATCTAGGACTCTTAAGGCCGGTTAGTGCACTCAGGGTCCTCACACAAGTTCACAGTGGTGACTCTCAGTCATCTTCTTTGTAGCCTTCTTTGAGGTTTGAGGGAAAGGGCAGAGATCTCTTAAATACTGGAATTGGTACTGGGCAGACTTCCTCCCACCCTCAGAGTAGGTATAGCCAGCAGGATCTGAGAAACCTGTAGAGATTTTTCTTGTTGTCTCACCCATAAATGAGTAACATACAGAAGACAGGTTTTTAAGACTGTATGCAAGTGTATTACCATTACAAAAGCTGGGCTTTGGCACCCCTCGGTGTCAGCTTTGGTATAATGTGGATTAGAAATAAATCGTTAAGCTTGGAGCCACACAATTTACTCAACAGATGTACATCATAAGCTGTGTCTTTCAAGGAGATAAGAATATATCCTTTTCAATTACTTTCTATTGGGAGCATACACTTACTGCTGCTTTTATCTCCTCACCATGGCTGAAGAGGAACAGCATTCAACATTCTGCCAAGCTGTAGAGACCATCCAGAAAGTATGGAGAAATATCAGAATGAAACCACAGTCTCCAGGTATTTTGACTTTTCAGGTATTATTTCTTCCCTTTCCTAGACTGAACTCATGCCAGTTGCTGAACTTGGCATATAAAATAACCCTAAAAATATTTTAACAAAAGCTAGCCTGCTTTTCCCTCTTGGGAGAATTCTTCCTAACATCACATGAGGCAGAAGATAAACCCTCCATTTTCTCACAGATGATGGAGTCCCCTGGGACCAGTTGCCGGAGGACATCAATGTTAACACTGCTCTCCTGAAATTGCTTCCTACTCCACTTTCTATTGGTTTCCTTGTGACAAAGCTCCTCATACAGCTCCAGAACAGTTGTGTGGACATAGCTGCAAGGATCACAAAGGAAAAGCAACGGTATGTTCCAAACAATCCCACAGGAGCAAATGAGAACTTGTCAAAGGCTGTATGTGTAACTGATTTTAAAGTGGGATGAGTTAAGAAGTAAGCTGCTACTTTTAACAGCAAAATGTAACTTCTTCTTTGCCAGGATCATCTCTGCAGAAGAAGTAAAACCATCTTCAGTGCTGAAGATAACTGAGAATGATCTGATTACTGCAACACTGGCCAACTCCCAGTATGTGATAGATGAAGATGGCACCAAGACAACTCATTTTGATTTTCAGGCACTGCAGCGGCAAGTGATCCAACGTTTTATCAGTGGGAAACCCATCATCAAACCTCAGGTGAGTGTAGCACAATGTACATTCAGCCACAGTGCTTCAGGCCAGCAGAGGACAGAATTTTGTTTCCAGCACCTAGCACTCACCTATCCAGAGCAGAGGACATAAAGGTCCTTGTGTGTTTGGTAGTCCACCATTCTGAATTCCTTGGATTGTAACAGTTGTGGAGTCAAAAAGCCATGCTATGCTCAGTAAACCTTGATGTTATGAAAAGCAATGTGAGCCTTAATGATCAAATGCTGAGGGGGAGGTCGGTCTGGATTTTCTTAAGATCAAAGCTCTTAAGATTTAGGTACCACCTAAAAAGTTCCTGGCCATAGTGTAGGACTGGAGTCTGATGTGGATCTCTGAATCATGTTGGAGAAGGCAGTGGGATTCTCCTGTGAGATTCATCTTCATTTACTCAGATTAGCCTTTGGCTTTCTTCAAGAAGCTACCAGAGGACCAGATTTGCAAATGGTCATTTCCACCTGGAAAAGCAGGCCAACAATACTTAACTCAAAAATAAAGTTATTTCCTTCAGGGGAAGTATCTACTGGGTGTTTGGATTTGTGAAATGTGAAAACTGGATGAGGTGGACTGGGAAAAAAAGAGTTTCAGGGTCTTATATCATGCCTTTTGCATAGTTATTCAGGTCCACGTGATTGTTCAGTAGTAAGGGAACTAACATAGTGACAGAGAAAAGAGTTTGGCTAGATGGACCTCTAGATGTTTCTGGTACAACTGTTTTCTCCAAGTAAGGCTACCTTCAAAGTAAGAGCAGATTTCCCAGGGTTTTGTACAGTTGAATTTTGGAAATCTCCAAGGATAGAAGTTCACCACCTCCCTAGCTCTCTGACCAGTTGTTTTAACACCCTCACCATGAAAATGTTTTCTGCAGGCTTAAAGAGGAATTCTGTGGATGCCTCTTGTCCTTACTGCCTTTTGATGGCGAAAGAGCAATTACGCTCTCTCCACAGAGCTTCATTTTACAGGGTGAAAAATACCCTGAATCCTGTTCTATAGCCCTTCAGTCATCCTATTAATGCCTGCTTGACTCACTTCAATTTGTCAGTGTCTTTTGTATGAGAAGTATCCAAATTGGATACTACTCAAATTTAATCTTATAAAAGCTGAATAGATGTAAAGAATCACTGCTCACCTGCAGTAAATGCATTGGAGATGTGCAAGAGGCTGTGAGGAAAAACAGACAGGTAGATTATCCTAGAGAGCCCCATCACAATAAGATGGGGCCTTAGACAGGTCAGCTGTCATTTGCTAAGAAAGTGACTGGGCACCAGTCTGCCCATAGGAGGTGGTGCCTTTGCATAATTATGCCTTTGCATAATTTGTTTTATTTTCTCACGTTTATTTTTTTTGCCATCCCCTTGCAGGCAGAGTAGTGAGGGAAGTGAGTGAGTACCTCTGTGGTGCATAGCTGCCACAACAGTAACTTATCTCAGTAGCCCCTAATTTGGTTGTCTTTCTTTTCTGACATGCTTTTAAACTTTTCTGGTAAACACAGAGGACCAAAACCAGATATTTATAGCAAAATGTGAGGCAAAGAATGCACCAAGTATCTCAATTAATACCTTTCACATGTCCTTTGTCAGTAGGTCCCCTTCCCTGTTGAGCACTGGGCAGTTTTTATCTGGTCCTCCTTTTGCTACTGATGTTGTTGACTTTCACATCCCTCAACAGTTTCAAGTCCAGATGAACTTTGTGTTACTCACTTCCATTCTTGAATGCCCAAAGTCTCTATATGCCACTAGGGTCCTGTCCCTGCTTCCACCTTGCCTGTACCTCCTACACAAGGCTGTCATTGCGATCAGCCTTGCAACCATGACATGGGTGAATTTTCTGTTTGGCTTGTGGCAAGTGATACTCATTTGCTTTTCAGACAGCTCCATTCTTTGCACTGAACAGCATGAAGACCCTTCAGGACACAAAAATAAAAGTGAGAGAACAGTTGCAACAGGTATGAAAACAGCTTAGCATTCTTTTCCTATAGCCAAACTTTATTCTTCCTTGTAATGGTTATTAATAAGCCACCCAAGGGGACAAAGTCAGTCACTCTGCTGTACAAAGACACTTGCAGGACCCAGACCTCAGGTGTCAGAGTCACATCCTGGCTATATCTCTCCTATTGATAGGAACCACTAAGTGTGAACCAGTTGAAATGGATCATGGAAGAAGCCCGATCAGTGAATGCTATTTCTCAAACTCTTGCCACCTTGAAAGTGGCAGCCGAGTTCCTGGCCATGACTGGTGGGGACCCAGAGCGCCATTTGTCTGAGTATGTAAAAAATGAGCTGAAGATGGATGCAAGCGTAGAACAGTTCAGAGACATGCCGGTAAGCAAGGCATTTTGCATGTACTGAATGGGAAACTGGCTGAACAATTCCATCCCTCATACCATTCCCCAAGGTTTAAGACATCACCTTTTAAATCACACATTTTTTTGAGACCTAACTCAGAACTTGGTCCACTCATCCAGGGACTTTCTGCAGAGCAGGAGCTGACTGACTGGTTGCCCATCTGTTTTCTCCTCCTCAGGTGGTACCAAAAACCCAATTGAAGCACATCCTGTCTCTGTGGCAGACATTGTCAGCAAAGAGATCTGTGCTGCTGGTGCAGATGAATCAGGTGAGGGGGACAGCCTAGATCATACAACTGTTTACATGAGCTAGAGGAAAGAGAGAAACTTCTTTACAGAAATTATTTACTGTGGAAAATGTTGAAAATTTTTAGGAAATAAAAATTGGACTGGTTTTTTTTTAGTATCTTACCATTCAGCAAAAGCCAAGTAATATTCATACTTCAGTCATGTAAGACACTTGGAAAAGGACCATTAAAAAATTTTTGTGCTAGAAGGGGTGGCACTTTCTGGGATGGGTCATATCAGCATCTGATGCTGTGATCTCTGGTGGCCCTGGTACAGGAGGCAGGAACAAAGAGCTTCTCAGTTCTACCTCTTTCATCAGATGCAGCCTCTAGATGGTCTTAGTGGAGATTCCTGGGCCATTCACTTGATGCTGTTCGTCATTGCAGAATCCCTTCTGTCTGGTTTCTGAGAAGTACCATGAGGAACTGAGTGAAGAGAAGAAGAAGACTCTGACTGCTGCACTTTCCACAGCCAGGCAGTTAGACTTGTTTCTCATTGAGCTCCATGAGATGATCACTGTGACTCTGGAGAACTTTGATCCACAGTGGGGGTAAGAGCAGATTTTTCCTGGCTGGTTCCATAGGTAGATATTAACTCTTTAGACCCAGGTGGAAGGGGTGTTGAAGTCCATTTTAAGGCAGGCTCTTGAAGACTGCCAGAGAGAAGTGTCATGAGTTACTGTGGTTGTGATGAGTGTCATCAAGTCTTACTGTGATGTAAAGAGAAATGGGAGTAAAATACATCAGAAATCAGAACTCCCTCAATTTATCTGGCATCTCATGGGCAAACGAAAGAACTACTAAATACTGTACCATCATGGATATTTAGGTTGGAGAGGGCCATCTGAAAGTCCCTTGACTACCCTTTTGATTCAAGTATTCAAAGTTACAGCAGACTGTTCAGGGTCTTGTTCAGTTGTGTTTTGACTGCCTCCAAGGACAGAGCCAAATAGATAATCATTATGGTTGCATTCCACTGAACTCACTAACGCATTCCAGAAGGTCAATGTTTTTCTTGTACTGGGAGCAAAAAATTGCACACAATCCTCCAGGTACAACTTCACAAGTGCCAACAGAGGAGAAAGATCATTTTCCTCAACCATCTGGCTGCATTCTTGTAATGGAGTCAGTATGTGTCCTGGGGAAGAAAAAAAAAAATCATGCAGGAGAACCAAAACAATGCACTTATACAGGATAATGAGAAACCCCAACATACCTCCCTTTTCCTGTTTCTTGCATGAGAAAGGTCTCCTAATGCCACAGTGACAGCTTGACAGATCTCGTGAAAAAGGGAACTGGGGATCAAGTTATGTACAGATAGGTTCAGTATGCTGCATTATATCTGAGATGAGAGGCAGGCAGTGAAGCTGAGAGAGCTCAGTTTTGAGGCCACAGTCTCTGTTCAGGTGCAGAGGACAATGTCACTCAACACTTGTCCACATTATTGTCTGTTACCATCAGAAACAACCCAAATAATACTCCCTGTCTTCTAGCTGCAAGGCCACCTCAAGGGTACCAGAATGTCATGTATTTGACTGCTGCATTGGCTGCTGAAGGTCAGGGCATTTGGAAACCCAGCAGTCCTTCAGATACTTAAAATTATGATCTGTCTCACCCACAGGCTAAAGGAATGCTTCAGATTTTTCCTGGAAGACAGGCAAGATGATGCCTCCATTGCAAAACTGACAGACACTTTGAGTTCAGACCTACTACTGATGGAAGTTGTTTCCGTCTGGAAGACAGCTGTGAGGACCAGCAAACTCCATAGCTCTACTTACATCCAGGAGAAATTAAACTAATGCTTGCTAAGCCCTCCAGGAATTAACTCACCTGCAGCTTCTCCAGCACTGAATGCCTTGATTATTCTGACTGAATGCAAGCTAGAATTTTCACCCATGCACCCACTGTCCACTTCTTCAGGAACCGCACGCAAGCTCAGCCCTAGGCCTCGTCTCCGTGTTTAGCTATCTAGTAGGTGCCTTAATGTCCAGCCCTAACAATCCTGATTTGCTCACTAGTTTTCCAGCACTGATTTTAAATCTGTCTTATCACCTCACCTTGTTAGTTGATCACTGAGCAGTGAGCAGAATCTGACTCAGCCTCTTCTCCCAGCTCATTTTCCTGCACAGAGCAACTTCATGCCTTCTGCTCTGTGGCAAAAATCTTCCCACCACCCCTTCAGTTTATTGCCAAATTATTGCATCTCAGTTTAAGAGTAGATTATCAAAACATAATCAAATGTAAAGAGGGAAAGAAAGGGAATGCCTTTTTAATGCTTTGACTGTATTTGTGCTTTTTTCCAATAGCTTTTTTCCAAGGCAGCAAAAGCAGTGTAAGCAAAAAATCTAGAAATAAACATAAAAGCAATAAACTTCCAGCAACTGCATCTCTGTTTTATCATTGCACTCAGCACACTCAACAATAAAGATATACTTCACCCTGCAGTGAAGCTCCATTTTATATCTCTGTTTGGGGACACTGCACTTTCATAAAGATCATAAGTCAGCTGGCCCAGATCAGGTCTTCAGTTTTGCTCATCCTGACCCACAAGCACATGCTGTACCTCCTCATTGGTCCCAACTTTGTTTTCTTCGGTATCTTTAAAAACAGCCCAGGTTCCCAAGATTGAATTCCTCTAGCATCAAGTAATTGCCACCTGTTTATAGTCCTGGAACTCTGAATATCATCCTGTGTCTGTCTTTTCAAAGTCTCAGCACACCTCTCTGCACTTTTATTCTAGGGTCATACATACTTTATTCTGCATGAAGTTACTGCTTATTAATGTAAGTCACTTTGTATATGTGCATTTATCTGTATATATACCAAAAATATTGCTGCTGTGGTATGAAAACTCTGTGGTGGAGGTGAGATCTGCTTCTGCTTAATTCAGGATAGGAGAGGAGTAAGGGTAGAATAAGGTAATTCTGCCCCCAGAAGTGTATGAGTATGAATGCAAGAGACCTGAAACCAATGAGTAAGTAGGAGTGGTGCACATAGGGAACAGAGTTGTTGAGCTCTGTAGATAAGGATCGACCTTGGGACAAAGATATGATGGCACTTGATGGGAGCAGTAAATGGCACGAGAGATAAGAACAAGGGCACCTAGTATTTATGTCAGTATGTCTAGTCAGCAGCCTTTAGGATGGGAAAGTAACTGATAGACTGTAGCTGCTAGGATGGAAAACTATTGCTTGCAAACAAGCTGCTATATAAACCTGACTGTGTCTCAGTGAAGTGTTGGAGCCTACACCTCAATATGTCACAAAGGGCACCTGAACAGGGACTTCCCGACTGGCTGTGGGGAGGTGGCACAGCTCAGCCGAGTTCAAGGGGAAAGACACTGAAAGAAGCATTTACATGTGCACTATTACCTATACATGTGCAGTATTACCTGTCACTGGGCTAAGGCAAACAGCTTAGAACTTGTGGAGAATAATGTAACATGGGAACAGAAGAATGTTAGAGACATTTTAGACATTTTAGAAAATTTTAAAAGCAAACAAAAACAAACAGACAAACAAAACACACTGTGAGATAGCTTCCAGCATACAGAAGATGAGAAGGGATTTCCTTTCTTTCCTTCTTTCGCCTTTTTTTAACTCTTTCTCTAGAATCATAGCATCAGGGCTTTCTAAAGCACACAAGGCATATATACAAGTTATAAAGCAGTTGTTAAAGCCTTCTCAATAATAGACAATCAACTGCATGAATGATTGTGTTATATTTTGAGGTACTGTGCTTGGTTAACTTTTGATTTAGTGCTGTGGGGGAAGGTTGGGCAGAAGTTCAGAAAAAAAAGGGAGCTGGGGCTCACAGTTCCTGTCTGTCATGTTTACCTGGCAACTGATTTACCATGGCCTTACAACCGATGGTGAGAGAAACAGCAGAACCTGTCAGTAGCCCTTCCCAGCAGGAGAAAAGAGAGATGGTACTTTCCCCTGCAGCCTCTGGGGAAAAGTCCACACACACACAGGGAGTCACTGGGTGTTTTGCAACCATGAGAGCGTTGAAGGAAATTAAAATAGATACATCTCATAATATCCAATTATTTTTACAGCAATGGGGGTCTCCCTTTAACTCCACAGCACAGGCGATAGTTTAATTCACTTATGCTACACTGAAATCCCTGCTTTTAAAACAAAGAAGGGGGAATTCTCAGGATACACCACACAAACAGCTAGCAATGGCTTTATATAATCTTAACTTTCTAAATAGAAATAATTTTGCCTTGACAGCAGCAGAAAGACATTTTAGCATTACAACAGACTTTATGACTGAACCACAGGATATGACCCCAGAGGAGAGCCAGCCTGGAAAACACCAGTAGATCTCTTGGCATGAGGGAGGGGGTATGCTTGCATTTTGTCATGCCACAGTCAGGGTTTGTTTATTGAGAGGGGTCTGAAGGGCAAACAAAGGTGCCAGATAGGCAAAAGGAAAAGGAAAACATTGGGCAGGAAGGTATAAGATCAGGTAGAGGAGGAGGAAGGATGGAAAACTTCTATCAGAGCACATTAGTGCCAAAGGTGAGCTGTGGGCCCAACTGCATAATTTACAATCAGTTGCTTGATTTAAAAGTTTTCATTTTTAATACTATAATTATACACCAATACTAATGCTAGTAATAACTTAATTGTCAGCACAGATATTACTTGCAGTGATATAATTGTAATTTACATTAGTGTTATGTTCATAATGTAGTGAAGTTGCTTAACTAAGAAACATCATCACCATCTTGTGCTCAGTCCTCCAATCTAAAGGCATAAAGTTAGATATGGGGAGAACAGGAGACAAGGAGAAGAAATTAAGACACACCTTGGTCCTTCTCTCAGGGAAAAAGTTCTTTTTTATAGATCTTTATAAAAAAGGTCTATTAAGGCTTTTTCGACACCTGTTTTAATAAAGATCTAGGGAGGTGTAAACACTTCACACAGAACTTCTAAATTCTGGTGGCCAGCTACACCCCATGGCATAGTGGAAAGAGCAGGGATGATGGAAACTGTTCAGTACAGTTAAAGGCATGTGATGGGCAGACACTATCCCCATTTCTGAAGGAAAGAACTATGCCATGGTAGGAACAAAATGGACTCTCTGCCTGTTTCTCCAACAGAAAAATAAAACTTTGTGTCAACATTTGGAGTGGAAAGCACATGGGGTGGCGGGCAAGCCAGCAGGTTTGGAATACAGCACTACCTAGACTGTAGTCTTAGTATTTGAGCAGCCATTTCATCTTCCATTTGAATGAGAGACTCCTTTTCCATTCCCTTCTAACACAAGGTTAGAAACTTTGGTCAGATTCTGCTTGGACAATCCTCATTGAAGACAGAGTGACCATATCACATAATGTTGCCTAGACAGCTACAGGTATTGCAGGGTGCAGGTCAAGGTGTGCCAGGACAGGCGACAGGTTGGGAAATGGAAGAATCTTGGCCATGAGCTATTTTAAGGCCCTTTTCGGCAGCCAGGTTGTAGAGTAGGAAGAGGAAAAAGAGGGAAGAATGGAAAATTATATCATCTGTCAGAATTTACCCAAGAGGAAACTGAATTCTTCTAATTTCACCCTAGGCAGACAAGTTTGATTTTACTAATACATCAAAACTTTTGCTTTTCACTTTGTGACACATTCCCAACAAAACATTAAGCCGTAAATCACAGAGCAGTGGGATGGCTGATTTAACTTATTAAAGGGAGAATGTAGGAGGAGAAAATAAATCATACAGATGGGCTTGATTTGTGGCTACAAAAGCAACATGCCAGCCTGGGTACACAGACAAAACATACAACTTACAGTTCTCTGCACACCACTGCAGCTTAGCCCTGTTATTGATTATACTCCTACAATCACTGATGTTCAGACATCCCACTTACACACCAGTTACTCCCAGGTCTTTCTCAGAAGAAATCTTTCTATACCGTGCAGAAGCAAAAAATCTTAATAACTCTCCCAGTGTTCACAAGTGTAGGTCCATGCTCAGTGTGCTACAGCTTGTATAGTGGGCTGTAGCACCCATTCTGAAACTGATACTGCTGGAATTTGGAAGGAGACATCAAAGTATTGGAGTCCTAGTACGAGCACCCATTAGTTCACATGAGCTTAGTGAGGAATCCACATTCTCCCTGACTTGTGGCTGCTGCACTGTCTCCAGCAGCAACTGGGAATGTAAATCATAGAATAATAGAATCATAGAATAGTTTGGGTTGGAAGGCATCAAGTTCCAACCCCCCTGCCATAGGCAGGGACACCTCCCACTAGATCAGGCTGCCCAGTGCCTTGTCTAGCCTGGTCCTGAACACCTCCAGAGAGGGGGCATCCACAACCTCTCTGGGCAACCCGTTCCAGTGCTTCACCACCCTCACTGTAAAGAATTTCTTTCTTATGTCAAGTCTAAATCTACCCCCTTCCAATTTACATCCATTGTTTCTAGTTCTCCCATCCGATATCATATTAAAAAGTCCTTCCCCTGCCTTTCTGTAGGACCCCCTCAGGTACTGATAAGTTACTAAATCTCTCTCTGCTACACCTTATTATGGGTTTAACTGCATATGGTCAAGTCACCAGGTTACTCAGTCAACACCTGCACCTCCCCCTGACTGTTCCTCAGCAAAGCTCTGGAACCTTGACCCACCTCATGTCCCTGGTCTCTGCTGGCAGACAGCTGCTTGTGGAGGGATGCAGGAGCATAGGCTGAACCACAGCATAGAACAAGCCAGAGCTGTACGATGGTTGCCAGTATACTGGGTGGATACTGTTGTTCAAGTGTGTTGGGACCCAAATGAACCCCAGGAAACAGTGATGAGTGATCATAACCCCACCACAGCACTGTTCAACCTTGTCCCACTGTAAACAGAACCAGAAGAGGAAGCTGAGGGGGAATGCCAGTGCCCATTACAGAGGATCATGGAGGCACAGCTGCTCACCCTAACCATGGTGCAGTTGCTTAATTTGGAAGAAGAGAAAGCTGAGGAAAGAACAGAGGGGTTTCTTTTAATCAAGAAAGCAGGTACTGAATAGAAGATCAGATTTAATGCTGGAAGGATCAAGACAGCAGCTTAATGCTGAAGTTCAAAATTAAACCTGCAATGATGAATGAATTGGTACCAGCTGCTAAGGCAATTACTGCACCCATAAATCAACAGGATGTGACTCAGTTCTAGCTGAAGAGGAAAGTCATTCGGACAAAAAAATTCTACAGGGCACAGACAGATAGAAAAAGTAAAGAAACAGGAGGAGGGTCTACAAAACAATCCAAGAAATAATATTTGCCACTAACTATTTGCTCCATAGAAAACAACATTAACAGACATAAGCCAGCATTTAAAATTTGAGGTGAAGTGCAGTGATCTTGCTGTAATGCTAGAGAAAGAGGGAATTCGAGCAGGTCATGGAGCTGAGGACTGGAGGAGAAAATACATGCATCCATTAGTGCAACCCAAATTAACTAAACCACAAGACCTGGACAAGGAACAAGTGGTAAAGATTTATCCAGACAGATTTGATTTTGCATAGTAGGGATGCCCACTTCCTCAAAACCTCCAGGTGCTTCTGCCCAGACCTGTCCATTCATTCTGAGGCCAAATAGCAAGTAGATTACAATGAATTGCGTAAAACACAGCCCGAAATGCTAAAGGTGCAGGAAGGGGCTCCATTGGCTCAGTCCCCCTGGGGACCCCAGTGATTCATCATGTTAAAGGAAGCCTTTAGAAGCCAATGACACAAGGAAAGAGTGGGATGAAAAATTTCCAGTCACCCTGAATGGTTATGCTCTGTCCCAATCATATCTAGATCCATCTCTGGCCTCCAGATCCTCTGGATCCTCCAGATCCCCTTCTGGCTTCACATGGCAATGACTCAACAAGAAATTAAGCACCTCGGTGATATACATTGACAATGAATTATGAAATTAATATCAAGTAAAAATATGAAATATTCAGTAGCTACATATCTAAAGAAGTTGTAAAATAAAAAATAAATCAAAATACATCTATCCAGAAAGGCTGTTACTTGAAAGAAAAGGAAAAGAAAGAAAAGAAAAGAAGAAAAGAAAAGAAAAGAAAAGAAAAGAAAAGAAAAGAAAAGAAAAGAAAAGAAAAAAAGAGAAAAGAAATGGCCATTTTAGGAAGATTCTCACTGAGCCCCAGACAGCCCCTGCCTTCAACAGTCTATGCTGTAAGTAGACAAGACAAACTACAGGTGGCAGGAAATATGATTATCCAATTTTTCTGCAAGGGGAATTGAAGCTATTGAGATACATACAGGGCAAAATTTTTCAAAACACACAAAATAGGATCCAGCACTCAAATTCGACCTGATGGGCAAGGGGCTGATTCAGTATGTGCTCTGAAACACTTCCTCTAAATTACTTGCTCAAGATCATAGAGAAAGTTTGCAACAGCACTAAGTACCTGTCCCTAATTTCCTGAGACATGGCACCTTCCCTCCTGGAGAATGTCCTTTCCACACAGCCCTTGCATCCAGCTGAGTACAAACCACATTTACACACATTCTTAGAGCACCATTAAATAGGAGAGTGAATATCAAAGCAGTTTTTGTTTGAGCTAACACTGACAGATACTTCTGTGCAGAATTGACCAAGGTCTACTATTGATTTAAAATAATTAAATTACAAGATTCATTCCATATTTGGTCTGCTGGGGTTGTTGGAGTGTTTCTAAGTGGGCAAACTTCCCTGTGATTGTGTTATTTGCTTCTTATAGTGCTGCAGGCCAAAGAAGGGTATGAATATGCAAAAGCTGCTCCATTTCACTGTTGCATGGATACAGAGCAGATGGATGGATGAACAAAACTCCTTCTTAGAAAGCAAGTGCCCTTGTCGGTACAGACTGTGCCCATCTGGCTCAGCATTGCACCCAGCTGGAAGAAAAAGGAGATGAACATCAGGATTAATCCCTACCCCACTTTTCCAAGCATGACATGGTTGTGTGCTTGATGCACTGTTTCTGCAACAGCACACACCACATCCCACTGGGTGATTGCTGGAACAGAGAAAGACACTACTCCATTAGTTTCTTCCAGCCCCTTCTAAATAAAATGGGTACACCCAACACAGGCAATGTATCACCATCACAGACCACATTTGGGGTGGGGTCACTGGGCCAAGATTGCACCATCCAGCCACAGTATTCAACCATCCCTTTTGTAGCAGTGGGACCAGATCTTCATCTAAGCCCCTACACAAATTGCAATAGACTCAGGAGTCATTGCTTTTCTGGCAAGTGACTGGAGGTGGTCAGCATTGTTTCTCCCTCTTCACTGCTAAACAAACTCAATTCCTGTATGAGCAGCAGACCCTGTTCATCTCAGTATCCAGCATTTCCCTCTCAATCTCAGCCACTGGTGCCTGGCAGGACCTCCTTGGTTTTCCCTCCATAATAAACCAGAGCTTCTCCAACCGTTTTGACTCAACACATGCTGACATTTCATATTATTTGATATATCTATTTTCCTCTCCAGCTTGAGGGCAATGGCATGATCCCATAAAGCTCAATTCCTGGGGAAATTAAGTCAAGAAGCAGTGATTCACAGCTTTCCTGTGGATGCCTTGGCCTTGTCTCCTCCACCAGTTCTCCCACCATTCCATGTGAAAATAAAACAAAAACAAACCCAGTAAAACAACCCCAGAAGAAAAACCAAGTACATTCTGAAAAGTCAGAAATTCTGACAGGGTGGATGCAGAACTGTTCTGAGCTCAGACCCTGCTCTAATGCTGTTCTCAGCTCTAAATGAGTGATTGGGAACTTCCTGTGGGATTTGTGCCAGTAGAAACCAGTGGAGTGGGGATGCTCCCATGGTTGCACTTCGCTTTAGGATTCAAGTTCTGCCTCCCTGGCAGTCACTGGGAATGTAGGGAAGTTATACAGCTCAGTTTCATCTCTAAGTATATATTCCAAGGTCTGGGTGTCTTCATCAGCATCCCACAGATCTGACTGAGAGGGACTTAGTGGCACACTTTCACAAAACTGTGAAGCCCAAGCAAAGGAGTGAGCATAAAGTTATTTTTCCATCAAGCCCAACTGCTACTTTTTTGAAAGGGGAAAAAAAGTGACTTTTTCATGCTGTTCTCACTTCAATGAAAAATAACAAAAAGCCCACTTCAGTATTGAAAGCTTTCCAGCTTTGAACACTTATTATGATTATTTACTATTTTTTATATCCACTCACTTGTTTTTTCTCCTTCTCTCCACATGCAGACATGTGAAATTCTTAAGTCACAAAGCACTTGCTGATACATCACAGACTGGCAGTGCTGCAGGAACCCCAGCCATGAGACAGCTCTGTTCCACTATGCAGATGCTTCCCCTCTTCTGAGGAAAGGGAAGTCTGCACCTGGGAGCTGGCTCATTTGAAACTCTCCAGCAACAATCAAATCACTTCAAGGCAGGTAATTAATTATGGCTCATTCCCAAAGGCAGGGTATCATTATCATATTCTACAGCCCCCGAGTTACAGTTGTCCATTAATCACTTTTTCTGTGGAAGATGTGGGGAACATGTGTGGAATAAGCAGCTTCTTTCAGTAGCTTTTGGCTTCAGTTTGAAGCAATGAATGCTGAAATCACTGGTATAGAGCTGTTCATGAGCACACAGAATGCCACAAGAGAAGTTATAGTTATAAATATTCAGGAGATGCCTGGAGAATAAGAGTATAAATACTCAAAATTGCTCTGCTTCGTGGTTCCATTAGAAGGCACGGGGGTGTACAAATCTTTTTCTTTACATCACTTCTGAAGGGATTTCTTGTATTTTAACTTGGTAATTTTGTTTCCTGTCAGGCTTTTGCAGTGCACTGTTGATGGCAGCCAGGTACCAGCTGCCATCTCACACCAACCTCCTTGGGGGGCTGCTCTGCCCTGGGAGCACACAGGGGGATTCTCTGGGGCTCAAAATTTTCTTCCCAAGCATTTACAACATGGGAACTAATGAAGGACAAATGCACTTTTACTATCAGGAGGGAGAGTGCCACAGCTGTGCAATGCTGCATACAGCAGCAGACTTGGTCTTCCTCTAGGGATTTCTTTTCCCTCTCCTTGCTCATACATCCTACTTATGCAGAATAAGCATAACAGTGCTTTTTTAGGTTTGCATCTGCAAACCTAAGTATATCCAGCCATTCCAAATCGTGCCTGTGAAATGGGGGAAGTGGTGATCCCCATCTCTACTGCAGCCACAGGAGAGGACAGCAGGACTGAGTAGGGCATCCTGACCTGTGCAACATGGCTCAGCTCTGCCACCATTCATTCTCATCTGGTCACTGTACCCTCAGAAAACCATGTGTGACTCTGAACTACAGCCACAGGACAAAATTGCCATCAGGATGACTTCTCCTGCAGAGAGAGGGGAGACAAACAACGTCACCTGCACTTTGTGCTCTCAAGACCAACTGATTTCAAAAGTGAACTAAGATCTCCATCTACATGCTGCTTGTGCTAACAGAAGGTACTAACCTAGCAATTTCTCTTCAGAAATTCAACTATTACTCACTTTAAGTGTTCCTGGAACATGCACTTGCTGCTTTTCTGAAAATCTGTAGATCTTCCTGCTACTATGGAATAGCACTGCTGCTAAAAGCGCTGCAGAGCCAAGAATGATCTATTGTCAGTTTTGTGAACAGAAAAATGCTTTCTCTGCTTCTTAAACCGTATTTTCAAGACAATGTGCAAAACCTTAATTTAACAGCCAGACCCTTCCATGTACTGTTCTTTTCCAAATCTGCGCAATTCTGTAATTCCAAGGAAGGGAAGTGACGCCAGTAACATTTTAAATGTACCAATGCTGCAGACAGATGTGTCAGTACTTTAGACAAGTAACTGGTCAATTCTGATGATGGTAATGCCAATAATATGATTCCTAAAAGGAATCATCAAAGGAGATTTTTTTTTGTTTTAAAATGCAGACAGAGCAAAACTGTAAAATCACAGAATAATTTACACTGCAATAGACCTCTGCTGGTCATGTAGCCCGATGCCCACTCAAAACTTCAAAATAACATTAAGCGTCTCAGAGCTTTCAGACTTCACCTTTTTCAGTGCATAACGCTTGTCTCTTCAGTCTTCTGACCCTGAAATAACTGTTCCACAAGTTGCCTGACACGTTTGCAGGCAAAGGGACACTTCACAGCACTCTGGGCTTTAGGATTCCACCTCCTCTCCATCTGCAATGTTCATGTTAGTACATCTCAAAAATTTCAACTCCTTGTCTCCCTTTTCATCTCTTGAACCCTTCCAAAAGTTTTCTGGGCACAAGAGAGAGGTGCCTAACCTTGGGCAGGGCCGAAACAGGGCTAAGTGGGAAGTAGCACTAGAAGGCAACCAGAATGAAGTGGGATAAAAAAAAAACACAACTGAGGGGAATTGCTAATATCATGAGTGAATTGTTAGTACTCCCTCATGACAGCCTGAATGATGGGTGATCCAGAGGGACCTCAAGCCATGCAGAGGGACCTGACACCTTGAGAGGTGAGCCTGTGTAAACCTCAGGAAGTTCAACAAGGCAAAGAACACGGTCCTGCACATGGGTCAGGACAAGATGAAGTACAAATAAAGACTGGATGGATAAAGGATTGAGAGCAACCCTGAGAAGGGGTGCTGAGAAGACAAGTATGGCTCAGCAATATGTGCTCATAGCCCTGGGCTGCATCAAAAGAAATGTGACCAGCAGGTAGAGAGAGGTGATTCTGTCTTTCTACTCTGCTCTTGTGAAATCCCACTTGGAGTACTGTGTCCAGCTCTGGAGCCCCCAACATAAGAAGATGGGCCTGTTAAAGCAGGTCCAGAGGACAGGCTAGAGTATCTCTCCTGTGAAGACAGGCTGAGAGAGTTGGGTTATTCAGCTTGGAGAAGTCTCCGGGGAGACCTTAGAGTGACTTTCCAGAACGTCAAAGTATCCTGCAGAAAAGATATGGGTGGAGGATCTCTTTATGAGGGAGTGTAGTGATGAGATGAGGGGTAACGATTTTAAACTGGAAAAGTAAATATTTACCTTAGATATCAGGAAGAAATTTTTCACTATGAGGTGCTAAGACACAGAAAACTGTTGCCCAGAGAAGTTGTTGATGTTCCATCTCTGGAAGTCTTCGGTGCCAGGCTGGATGGGGCTTTGAATAACCTGGTCCAGGTTCCATATGGAGGAGATATATGGAGCTAAATGACCTATAAAGCCCCTTCCAACTCTAAACATTCTGTGAACGAAATCCCCACAGTTTCCCTGAGGATGCTGGACACAAGGAGCAGCAAGCCCTCCTGCGGGCTGAGGAGGGGCTCTTACCGCTAGCTGGGTTTGAGGCCACAAAACCCTCCGGGCCATCCCACAACATTCCTGGGTCTGCTCCTGGGTCGAGCGATGCTGCGGCGCTGCCCATCCTCCACCACCGGCCGCGGGAAAGGATGCGCCAGGCAGCCGGTCATACCCGCACAGCCCGCTAGGCGGTGCCGTACTAAAAGCTGAGGGTGAAAAGAAACTTGGACACCAAATCGGCTTTTTCGGCACAGGAGCGCCACTGCCGAGACTCGGCCCCTTGTCCGCAGGTCTCCTCCCGAACTCCCACCCTTAAAACTTGCCCTGCTGAAGAGATAGATGTCCCTGCTCCTGGACCAGCAGGCCCGGGGATGCCGACGCTGCAATGCCAGTCCCATGCAACTCTGCTGGGTTCATGCCGTCTCACAGGATGTCAAATACAAGCAAAAAGGAATAGCCTGATGCAAAACTTCCCAGCAAATGCTGCAGTATTTTCTCACCTGGCTCTTACCATGGCTGTGAGCACAGTCCATGCCAAACCCAGAAGACCACAAGCCCCCTGGAAGGCACAGAGCTGGGCCCCACATGGAGCCCAGTCAGTGACCCAGGGGGAAGCCAGCCAGCACCAGTGGCATGAGGAAATACAGAACCCCTCCAGCTGCTACACACCTCCTGGCATCTTATTCCATCCCTCCTTCAACTGGCAAAATGAAGGATTTTCCTTCCTTATAAAGGTTCTGGCTCCAGGAAAGAGAAAGGGTCTCACCTCCTCCTGACAGCACCTCAAAGCTGTGAAAGTGACAGTTTATCAGCCATGCCACGCCATGCCACGCCATGTATTTCCCACTTGGCATTAAACAGGCATGCAAAGATATAACACAGCATTGCCCCAGATGAAGGCTCACTGATCCCTCCTCCTCTGAGACAGGCTGTTTGGAGGAGCTGTGTTTCTCAGGACATATTACATCTCCTTCTCAGTGGAAAGAGACCATGCCCCTGCTGTGAAGAGTCCCAGAAGATGTGTCACTCTGGAAAAGCGTCGCTAAGCCCAGCACAACCTGGGAAGAAAAATGGGAGGATTAGTTGTACAAATCACTACTCCCATGTGGCACAGGCAAAGTGCCTCAGGCAACATTTTGGAAGAAAAATGCTCAGAATGAGGAGGAAAGGATGACAAAAAAATAAATCCAAAAGAAATGGTTGCCAGTGGTTGCCCAGATGATGTGCCATGATCACTGCTACTGAAACCCTCTAGAGCAGGAATCAAGGAGTCAGCACATTTACTTATCAAGCTCTTTTTGTTGGAGGTGTCCCTGACTATGGCAGGGGGGTTGGAATTTGATGATCTTTAAGGTGCCTTCCAACCCAAACTAGTCTATGATTCTATGATTTTATATTTGTCACTCCAAGAAAATATGTAGTATTCACACAAGTTACATTAAATCTGTATGCCTTGACATAGTGTAAAGATCTTCTCTTGCATTTTTATAAGTATCTAATTTACAGAAAAGCCATCTATGCTCTGTACACAGCTCCATGTATTGTGCCTTACCCTGTTGTCCAAAACTCATGGATTTTTTGTTGGCTGATTGCTTGGTTTTTAACATGGCTCAAGCCAATAGCAACTGAAAGTGAGTGACCCAGTGAGACAGAATCATAGAATCATAGAATCATAGAATAGTTTGGGTTGGAAGGGACCTTAAAGATCATCGAGTTCCAACCCCCCTGCCATAGGAAGGGACACCTCCCACTAGACCAGGCCGCCCAGTGCCCTGTCCAGCCTAGCACCTCCAGAGAGGGGGCATCCACAACCTCTCTGGGCAACCTATTCCAGTATTTCACCACCCTCACTGTAAAGAATTTCTTTCTTATGTCTAGTCTAAATCTATCCCCCTCCAATTTATATCCATTGTTTCTAGTCCTCCCATCCGATATTATGTTAAAAATTCCTTCCCCTGCCTTTCTGTAGGACCCCCTCAGGTATTGATAAGTTACTATGAGGTCCCCTCTGAGCCTTCTCTTCTCCAGGCTGAACAACCCCAACTCCTTCAGCCTGTCCTCATAGGGCAGTTGCTCCAACCCTTTGATCATCTTCGTGGCCCTTCTCTGGACCCTCTCCAATAGCTCAATGTCCTTCCTGTGTTGAGGGCTCCAGAACTGGACGCAATACTCCAGGTGGGGTCTCACCAGTGCCGAGTAGAGGGGTAAAATCACCTCTCTTGACCTGCTGGTCACACTCCTCTTGATGCAACCCAGGATTTGGTTGGCCTTCTTGGCTGCGAGTGCACACTGCTGGCTCATGTTGAGTTTGTCATCAACTGACACACCCAAGTCTTTCTCTACAGAGCTGCACTCAAGCCACTCTCCACCCAGCCTGTATCTGTGCTTGGGATTGCTTCGACCCAGGTGCAGGACCTTGCACTTGGCCTTGTTGAACTTCATGAGGTTGGCTTGGGCCCACCTCTCAAGCCTGTCAAGGTCCCTCTGGATGGCATCCCTTCCTTCAGCTGTATCAACTGCACCACACAGCTTGGTGTCATCTGCAAATTTGCTGAGGGTGCACTCGATCCCACTGTCCATACCTCCTACGAAGATGTTAAATAGCACTGGTCCCAGTACTGATCCTTGGGGAACACCACTCGTCACTGGTTTCCACTTGGACAATGAGCCACTGACTGCAACTCTTTGAGTGCGACCATTCAACCAGCTCCTTATCCAGTGAGTGGTCCATCCATCAAACCCATTCTTTTCCAGTTTGGAGACCAGGATGTCATGCGGGACAGTGTCAAATGCCTTGCACAAGTCCAGGTAGATGATGTCAGTTGCCCTTCCTTTGTCCACCGATGATGTTACTCCTTCATAGAAGGCCACCAAATTGGTCAGGCATGATTTGCCCCTGGTGAAGCCATACATCTCATATTTTTACATTGATTTCTATACAAAACCCCCTTTTATGGCTCTTTTGGCCCAGATTACATCATTTCATATCTAAGGAGGAGCCAGTATAACCTGAGGCTTTTGCTCAGACAAGGTATAGCCACCCAGCACAAATAGTCTCCAGAGGGCAGACTGACAAAGCTGTGCTTCCTGACTCCAGCTAGTATGTTCCACTGGCTTTCCCACGTCTTTCTTCTCTCCTTTATCTCAGAGCAGCCACAACTGGGATACTCCAGACTGCTGCATGAGCCTGCAGAAATGGCATTATTGATGTGAGCAAAGGCAACATGGCTCTTGAGGAGCAGGAGGAGGAACACAACCTTTTTGCTCAGTCAAGGAGCTCTCAGTTCACATCCCCTTAGAGAGAAGACGCAAAGTAAACTTGGGTTTTTACACACTCTGAAACATGCCATGGCCAGTGAGCTCAGAGACTGTAAATAGGACACCACCTCATCAGCACCCCCCGAAATTGCTTTTAAGGTAACCGTTTGGCAAATTGGGGCATACTCACTAATAGTCTGCCAATGACCAGCACTGAACAGTTGCAAATAAAGTACTCACCAAAAGCAAATCAAGCAGCACTGCTGAAAAGTCCAAACAGAAGATCAGGGCCCATGGCTTTGTCTAAAATTAAAACTTTCTGTAATTTAATGGAACTCAATTAACAGAGCAGATTAATTAAAGCAGTGCAAATCCCTGAACAGGCCATCTTAATCTTCTGTGCCTTAAGGCTTGTTTACAGACAGTTTTATGCTGCATTGACTATTCCTCTATAGCTTCTTTTTATCAGTGTAACTCATCTGAGGAGAGACCTCATTATATCACACCAGGGGATGCCCTGATTTAGCCAGTGTGGTTTCCAAACACAGTTACTGAAAACAACACAAGCACTGTGTGTGTGAATTCAAATAACTGCCCATTAGATTTAAGCTAAACTAGGCTTAGACAAAGTTAAGGTGTCCCTCCAATATTGTGATAGTCTTAAATTGTGAATTTAGTTTCACCTCCTCTAGTTGAGAAACAAATGGTGTCCTTATTAAGTGAGCTTGTAGGACAAGACAGTAGCTCTAAGCTGCTATGAGTAGGCTCCAAATGCAGATAACAAGTTAGCTTAAGCTGACTGTCATCAACACAATGCAATTACAGAACAAACATTGAGAATAAGGCAAATTCTGCATGCCCCCTTACTTTAAATCATCCACATGTTCACCTCAAACCACCTGCAGTTCATCACTAAAAGGTATTATCATCCAGCAGCAGCACATCTTATCTTTCCTGGGGCATTGCTTAGTCATCACTCCCTGACAGCCATAAGCTACCCCAACCAGTAGGGCCATGTAGGATTAATGCAGAACAATGTCTGCTTTAATGAATTCAGCGTCTCCCAGCATGTGTGCAACATGACTGCATAAGCAAATGATAGACACCACCCCAGAGATGTGTTGTTTTCAGAAAAATGGGAAACTACTTAAAATCAGCCTCAATGTAGCAGTTTCTTGACTTCTGCTGACACGACTTGAGTACCAGAGACCAAGCCTTTGTTCCTGGCTCTTCTACCAGCTCTCCACTGGGCCTTAATCCCTTCCTGTGACTTGTAGACTCTTCTACCTTTTTTGTCTTTCCTGTACTTGAAAGTCACTGGTGTTCAGGGGCAGGGACCAACACTTGTTTTCTTTAAGGTTTTCAAGCCACAACTACACTAAGTCCTGAATGGCATGGTCTGAGATTCAGAGAAAAGGGATGGAGAAAGGCTTCAAAGAACAAATATTTTTGGTTGAAAGATCATCCTTACTACGCAAACAACCAAACTTCCACATTCTTAAGTAACTGGAATCCACCAAATTAAAGGGTAAAGTCTAGCAGGATATTCAACAAGTTCTTTATCTCACAGAATATTTGGGGGAGCAACAGCAAATGAACAACAAATTCTGTGTTTTGTGAGTTCAGGTAAAAATTTTCAACCTTTTCTGTCAGAGTTTAAACTTGTCTATAGGAAGACAGAAAAATGAAACTACAGCTACTTCAGCTAAGTACTTTTTTAGGCCACAAAAGTTTCAAGTTAGACCAATATAAATTAAATCATCATGAAGGTCAGAGGTTATCTCCCTATACAGCCTCTTCTTTAACACAATCAATTTCTTTCCTCTGAAGATTCGGAATAGCAGCAGTAACCATAGCAACACTAAAATATAAGTATCACTTTTAGCTTCATGATGTAGGCTGCATAAAATAAGAGAACAGATTTCAAAAGTTTTTGTCACAAATTACTTCATGGATTTATTTTAACAACAAAACATGCAACGAGGGTTTTTTTTTAATAGTTCTTAAAATTTCCATTGAGAGATTATTTCCTTGCATTCATTGTGCTACTGCAGCTACCTCAACATGAAGATAATTTTTAGACATCTTCTATGGACACAAAACAGAGTTTGAAAACCCTCAAAGAAGCCCAAATGGTATTCTGAAGCACTGCATCACCAATAAGTCCAACAGATCCCAAACACCCAAACCAGAGGCTTCCTGCCACTCTTTCTCTAGCTAGCAGACCACCTGTGTCCATGCTTAAGTGCTTGTCCTGTGGGCCCTAAGGCATCAGGAAATAGCCCATCAAGCCACAGTACCAGGCTACCATGTCTCCATAGTGTATGGGTCACAACTGGCCCTCTTCAGCACAGCACCCACCCCAGAGGACCTTCTGCAGGAGGATGCCCTTCACAGCAACCTCTAAGCTCAATGTACACACCAACTTGTTGGACACACTGTCTCCAGGAGATCAATGGGTCTAGGGACCCTTTATGTAAAGGGGTGGAGGCCCCCAGAGAAGGCTGCAGCACAGAATTCTGTCATTAGTGGAGCTGCAGATTCAAATATTGTCCTGCAGGGAATTTTCCTTTCATGACTTATGGAGGTATCAGTGCATGCTTGTTATTATGATCTCCAGCCAAGTCTACTTTTAGAACTATTGTACTTACCTTCAGGAGCCTAAATAGAAACAAATAGAAACAGAATAATTTATTACCTGTCCTGGGTGAGGTCCCAGCTGACGTGACACCCACACACAAGCAGAGCTGGGAGGAGGATATGGGAAACTACAGGCCCGTCAGTCTGCTCTGCAGTCTGCCTCAGTCTGCTGGGGAAGGTTATGGAGTAGATCACCATTTGTCACACAAAGCACATCCAGGTGATCAAGCCTAGTGAGCACAGATTCATGAAAGTGAGGTCTTGCTTGATTAACCTTCTTCTATCACATGATGAATGAATGAGGGAAAGGCTGTGGAAGTTGTCTATACATACTTTAGTAAAGCCTTTGATATTCTTTCCCACAGCATTCTCTGGCTGCCCATAGCTTGGACCCTAGTACACTTCGCTGGGTTAAAAACTGGCTGGAGGGCTGGGCCCAGAGAGTGATGGTGAATAGAGTTAAACATAGTTGGTGGCCTGTCCCAGCTGGTGCTCCCCAGGCCTCAGGACTTTCACAGTTCTCTTTAATATCGTTATCAATGATCTGGAAAAAGGAGTCAGGTACACCCACAGTAAGTTTGCAGATGACACCAAGCTGGGGGGGGGGGGGGTGTCAATATGCTTGAAGGTAGGAAGCACCCACTGAGGAATCTGGACAGGCTGGATCAATGGGCCAAGGCAAACGGAATGAGGTTTAACAAGACCAAGTGCCAGGTCCTGCACTTGGGCCACAGCAACCCCATGCAATGCTACAGGCCTGGGGCAGAGTGGCTGGAGAGCTGCCTGGGGGAAAAGGACCTGGAGATATTGGTTGATGTCCAACTGAATATGAGCCAGCAGTGACCAGGTGACCAAAGAAAACAGCATCCTGGACCATATCAGAAACAGTGTGGCCAGCGGGACAAGGGAATTGACCCTTCCTTGTACTCAGCACTGGTGAGCCTCCACCTCAAACAGGCTGCCCAGGGAAATGGTTGTGTCTCCAACATTGGACATATTTAAGAGACATACAGACATAGTGCTTATGGACATGGTTTTTGTAGTTGCTTTGGCACCGTTAGTTTTAAAGTTGGACTCAGTGATTCTGAGGGTCTTCTCTGACCTATACACTTCTGTGATACTATGATTCTGTTAAAAGAGTGGTCTGGGTTTTTTTTTTCAGAATAAAAGCCTCTTTAATCATTTAATCAGACAGTACCTTTGGAGAAAAAAGTTTGAACTGAGGAGAAACACCAGTCTTCACAGCACAGACTCACTTTCACTGAAAGACTTGACTGGACTGAAACTGTAAAAGAAAAAACTGAATGAAATCTTGTGAAGTCTGACTATACAACTAAAAGACATTTGTTTCATTTCTCACATGTCCTTCAATAAGGAAAACTACTGAATGGAAAGTACATCTATGACATGCCCAAAATACCTCTCTGATACTTCTCCATATCCAACAACACTTTTAGTGACTCCCACAGTAGTTTCAGAAGTCTATATCCATGGCTTAATTTTTCCCAACCTCTTAATGAGTTATTAATCCATAAGTAAATCTTCTCCTTGAGCCTCAGGAGCTTATTAATTTTGAAAGTCTGTATTAATGGATCTTCCCGAAAGCTTTGTGGAAACCCAGGTGCATGAACCAGATTGCCATAGCTGCCAGGCTCACTGGCTCTCAGCTATGAATTCTACAGTAGATTGGCTTGTCCCCCCCAAGTCCATGTTCGTCCATGCATCTGCTGATCCTTCTCATTACTGAAATTCCCTTCCATTTGTTTAGGGTATCATAGAATCCAAACAGAAAATCAGAGCCACATTTGTCAATTTCTCTGTCACAGCTTGAATCAACAGGACATTCATAACAACTTACTATTTCAAAATGCCCTTTAAATTTTCACAAAGACTAAGCAGTTTCCACAGCTTTTCAGTATCTTAACAAGGCTTAGAGGAAAGGCAGGGGTGGGCTCTATATGAGGGAGTGTAGCAATAGGATAAGAAGTAACAGTTTAAAACTGAAAGAGGTAGATTTACATTAGATTTTAGCAATTAATTCTTTACTGTGAGATGCTGAAACAGGTTGCCCAGAGAAGCTGTGGATGTCCAACCTTGAAGGGGTTCAAGACATGGCTGAATGGGCTTTGAGTAAATAGTCCAGTGGGAGGTGTCTTTAAGATCCCTTCAAACCCAAACCATTCAATGATTCTATGATGAAAACTCTGAAACTCCATGTTATTTCCTTTACTCATTTTCTAAATCACTGTCTGAGACTGATTTTCAGTCCTTTTGAAATCTGGCACTGGAAGCATCTCAGCAAATGCAGGCATGGCACAAAGCAGACTACTAGGCTACTCCTCATAAGTTTCTGTAGAGGTCTATGCGTTCTCCCACTGTTATATCCTGCTGGCATCACAAACCCAGTTATCTACTTGCTTGACAACTAAAGTATCTTACATTTCCATGGAAATTCTCCATGGTACTCCAAGGGAATATTTCCAATGCAAGTGAGTACAGAGTTCTCACTGGGCAGAAGGGGTGTACCCACAGGACAGTTTCTCCCTCTGAAAGCCTGCAGTTTTCTCCTGCAGCAGCCTGGGTGTGCTGGTGCAGAAGCAAGATTTTTCTACTATTTGCTTCCAAGTCTTGATGATTAATGTTTTTCTTTACTCCGAGCTTTAGTTTTTCATTTAAATAGTTTTCTTTTTTTCTCTTAGCCTCACTAGAAAGCAGTCTGTTCTGTACTCAGTCTTTTTTTCCCAAATGGAAGACTATTACCCTTGATAAACGAGAATCCTCCATGGGAGTATAAATCTGCCATACAATGAAAGTCAAACTATATCAATTACGTGTTTCCTACAGAAAACTGTTAATGTACCTGAACAAAGGGAATATGACAAAGCTCTAGAAGTATTTATCAGATTTCAGAGATTGTATAACAGCAAGAGGTGGTGAACAGTGGGTAGCATTTATATGTGTCCTGTGAATCATAAGCTTCTTCAAACTAGGGTTTAACACCAGAAAATAATCCTGAAAGTACTGTGGTTTTTTTAGAACAGGGAAGGGACTTCTTTGAAACAGACATCTTTAGACCAAAGAAACGACACAAGAGGGAAGGGAAGAGGCACAATTATTGTCAGATATCATGAAAATGTGTAGAAAAATCATAACTTGGACTTAAGGGGCAGACAGACAGGTCATTATCTCATCAAGATGCTGCCAGGATGTGTGGAGTTTGAGAAGCTCATCTACACAATCAACAAAAAAGCTACAGGAATGTCTCTAGTGAATGCCTGCTGGTGGAGCACTTATCACGCCCAGGCAACACCACAGCTTATGCTCCTGTATCAGTGCAGATCATCAGGGACATCAGGCTCTGTGGGAGGCTAGGCTCTAACTAGACCCTGATCCTTCAGACTGTACTTCAGGTATGTATATAAACAAGTATCTTCTCTGTGGTATTAGGTCCTTTGAGATTAAAAAAAAAAAAGTTTCCATTATTATAGATGGAAAACAGATGAATATTATGTGGGAATGGCAACTACACTCCCACTGGCTGTGGTCCAAAGTGAGGAGGAGGAAAATTGTCACTTCTCTCCAGGAGTTCCAGTCTGCCATTTTGTAGCAATGTTGAAGCACTGGACTCATTTAATCAAAGCCTTCCTATACTGTCAAGCTTGCTTACAGTTCATGAAGTGTAGGGATTGAAAACTGCCTTATAACATGCTGTAATGGTACATTTTTTTACAGATGTTGACTATATTCTTTCTACCAGCAGCTGAGAATAGGTGTCTCTTCTAATTGCTTAGCAGCTGTCAGTTCAATACTTAAAGCACAGTTTAATTCAGTGAGTCAATGAATCCTTTCCTGCACAT
>VZTY01013648.1:79076-91214 GCA_013400935.1 Turnix velox
CATTTCTGTTCACCCTTAACATAACACATCTGGTTCCATAATCCCCCCTTGTAGACACACATATATAGAAAGACAAAGGACTGCTCAGGAAAGGGTACAGAGAGAGAGAAGCACCAGATGAAGAGAAGCCAAACTCTCATAAAAAGATACAAACCGTCCCAGGAGTGAATAAACCAGCAGAAAGCAGTCAGGAAGGCTCTGTAAGGTACCCACAAGCTGCTCAAAGCTCATGAGGCCTCAGCTGACTCACGTCCATCCTCGTCATCCTTAAGAACGTATTGGAGAACCATGTCTCAGAGATAGCATAGTTATTAGCTCATTTTTCCTTAGGTAAATGGACAGCTGTAGATTACTTGTAAGGAATTGGTCAGCCCTGTTTTTTCCAGATATAATTCTTAGCTCTATAGGAAACTGCCACAAGAAAAGGGGCCAGTGTGTCCAATATCATTCCCACTTTCCCACCTAGGAATTAGGAGTATAGCATGTCCCATGACATCCACAGCTTTAGCACTACTAGGAAAAATGTCTGTTTGAAAGGATACTGATTCTGTTTCCATTTTTAAAAATAGCAGTTGGTCTCCTAAGCAAATAATTGTTTAAGTGGCTTCTTCAATGAAGGCCCAAAAGTTTTCTTTGGCTGAAAGTGGTGAAATATCACAGCTGATTTACATTGAAAGCCATGAGCAGAATGCAAGCTTCATTGCACTAACTTCTCAGTGCAATGCAAGGAGTCTCCTGTGACCAAGAAGAGAGTTTGCAGGTCTGATAATAAAGTTATTCTGCAGAATTAATCCATCAGATTCCCTATTCTGTTACATTCAGGTAAATATTAAGCAATTTCATTGACTTGAACAGAAGTTGAAGTTAACCTTACTGACGTTAGAACCTCATCTCTATTATATAGGAGTAGTTTCCTTGGTTCTGAAGGACATGAGATCAGGTCTTCTTACTTTTCCTGAGTCAGAATCTGGCCAGGAGAGTTAAACTCAGATTTTATACTCAGGATATTGCACAAGTACTGCATGCTGGACATCTGGGATACAAGTCTTGTTGTCTTAACAGTAAAAAACTGACCTTTTACTGCCTCCTGTAAAAAATATTGAATCATTTATTAAATTACTGTTATAAGGGCTGTCAGACAGATAACAATAAATTATGGAGAATTTTTCTTCTTTTTTTTTACCTTTGCATCCCATTTCAGTACTGCCACGCGACACGTGCCCCTGCATACCAACAGAGTGAGGACATGTTGCACAGTGCAGCAGCAATGAATCATTGCTTTGTTTAAGGGACACTGCTGGGTCAGGGGAAGGAGAATTTTGTAGAGCAATTAATGACCTTTGTTTGAGACCTAAGCTTTACCTGATTGGCTTGGGGAGCCAGTAAACAGGGCAGTGGGTGTTCCTCTGCTTTAACTCAACACAAATGTGAGTTCAGTGGAAGGCTTAACTGAAGGAGTTGAGGACTTTTTATCCAACAAGATGCCCATTTATCTCAGTCCTCTCAAGATGCAATAATTTTAGAAATTACTAGGCTGCTGATCACAGTTCCACTATTGATGGGAATGTATCAGCTGCCAGCTTTAATCAGAAGGCTGGGATGAAGGGCATGAGACAAGCACCACAGCTAGATTGCTGCCACTACTTGAGACAGCTGGCTACAGCTTTTTGCTCTGTATGTCCAAACAGCCATAGAGGTTGTTTAATACATACATTTTCAGAGAGACCAAAACCATCAGGGTCCATGCCAGCCCCTCCAGAATGACTCTGTGAAATTAAGCAGCATATATCATCCTATGAATTAAAAATTTGTATTACCTAGGCTTTGAAAGCAAACAGAGAACATCAACCACTAAATTGTCATTCTGCATCAGCGCTTTACAAATTGCCACTCAGTAGGTGATGTGATTTTGCTCATTATGTTTGGTGGAAAATGATGCTACATTTTTCACAGTCCCTGAATGTGATTTGTCCACAGTACAAGTACACGGTGAACACTGCAATTGCCATTTCTCACTAATTATGTGGAAAAATCCACCAAGGAAAGAGAAGCTCTTGCAACAGCTTCCCAGCTAACAAGAAATGTAAAAGGACATGAAAGTTAAATGCACATCTCTAGAAATAAATAAAATACTTTCTCCATCCATAAAGAAACAGAACTACCACCAGCAAATTGGTTTTGCCCTCAAGGACTCTGAAGAAAGAAAAGGGAAGGTTAGATTCACAGAGAAGTACAGGCTATTTAGTGCAGAGAGCATGATGAATCCTGCCCAAGGCATTGCTGCTGAGGCAAAGCTACTGGTGCTTAAGGTTGATTGAACAGGACAACAAACACAGCTGTGTTCAGGTTCTCTGGTTCCTACAACAGGGTATGTGGGTGAAGGCTTCTGTGGGGCTGCCTTCAGAAAATTACACCAGAGATGTCTGTATCTGTGATTCAGAAAGGGGATTGAAAATAACATCAGTTAAAGTTTTGGCTATTTTAGCTATAATTTCAAGGACAAAATGTTCAGATTGAATTGCCCCTCTCTTTCTTGTCTACAGTTCCTACAAATTAGGTCTGGGCATCACTACAAGTAACGGCCACAAGAGCATTCAGAGGTGTTGAGTGCAACCAGAGTTCAGCCTCACTGCTGGAGCTGACCCACTAGGAGAGAAGTTCAGCTAATGGAAAAGCTACATTTTGTAATGGTGAAAAAAATATTATTAGTTTTTAGGGCTCACCAAACTTTAGATTTTTTTTCCACAATCTTCATAGCCAAAAAAACTAAAGATGTAATCAATAACAGCACAATTTTTTTCAATCTGATTTTATGTACCAATTTTCAACATCCTTAATGGGGATGTTTTGCAGGAGATGAGTGCTGAGCACTGGTTTTATTCATTAGCAGAGTTAATGGAAAATAAATTTCCTGACGGATTTGCCCCAGTCTATCCTGGGTCTCCTCTTCCCCAGCCATTCCACTCTCCTAAAATTATTTTATGTTTATCTGAATAAATCCCAGGTTTGGCTAAAAGGATGCTAGTGGACTCAGAGCAAGTCTATCCAGGCAACCTAATTAGCAGGTCTAATTCTGACATAGACAAGACAAAATATCTGCAACAGGCTGATGGCAGTCATCAGTAAAGACATAAGAAAAAGCATATTTTTTCTGTGTATCTTAATTACTCTCAGGAAATAAAAAAGTCCCAAGCCTGGACCAGTTTTAAAAGAAAGACAAGTACTTGCCACAAGTGATCCCACTACTGAACCAGGAAAGAGGAAATATGCTGATGTTTCTTAAAGCCTCCTCAGATTTGCATGGAGCTACAAAACTGTTGTGTCCCTCATCATCAGCTCTGCTCCTCTGAGCCTGCTAGAATAGACTTTGCTGCCTCTTTTTGTTTTTTCTCCCTGCTTTCTGAACTCACCTGAAGGTCTGGCAGTGGGCTCTCCGCCTTTGCTTGAGGCTGAATTCAGCCACACTATGCTCTTGCGCCTTCCCAGCTCAAAGCCTGGGGCCAGTGGTCAAGCAAGGTTCTCATCCTTTAGCCCAAATAAATTCTGTTTCTAAATCTTGCCATAATGAAAGAAAGCGTGGAGGTGTGCCTAGGGAGAGGACAAGGAAGGCCAGAAAAGAAAATAAATCGGTGTATTAGAGAAAACAAGCCTGATTTTAAGAGGTAGAGAGCAAATCTGAATCACAATTATTCAGTGAATTTTGTGAGCATCATTTCCATCCTCCTCCCCACCTCATCTCCCTCAGGCTGCTGCCCTTCAAACTAATGACTTCAAAAGGGCTGCAAGCAGCAAGTCTCTGCCAAGTACCAGCTATGGGCAATCTGCTAAGGAGAGACTAAGGAAGCCGAAGGGCAGAGCCCAGGAGGCACACAGGGAGCTGGAAGATCAGGGCCATGATACTTTGTACAACAGGAGAGAGAAGGGTTTCAGATCCCTGCCCACCTGGCCCATGCTTCACCCTGAGTCAAGATGCTACAGATAACTGATTAGTGGCATCTTGCTCTGGCTCCTGCAGTTCTCTCCTGTCACATTTGACCTTTTCTTTGGAAAGGAAACATTCAGCCAGACATTCTGCCTTGGAAAGGATGCTGACACCTTCCACATATTTTCACTTGGAAGAGAAAGTAATTCCAGGTCTCTTTTAATAGGGAAGATAGCTCAGGTGATCCATGAGACAAGCTAGATGGATAGTTTGAGAAAAGTAATTTTTAACTAAAAACTCAGCTCAGAAGAGTTTTACATATTTGTGAGTCTGCAGTAAGTTTGATATTTATTTAGCTTCCGATGTGTGAGTTGCTCTGACACTAAAGAAGCTCCAGCACATACAGGGCTTTAAATAAGCATCCCAAAGAGGAGACTGGCGTAACCTGGCTACAGCACAAGTCCCAAATATCCTCTAGCAGAGAACATCTTCTGTCGCTCACCATCCTAAGAGCAGCAGGGAACCACAGAGATCATGCAAGAGTTCAAAAGGGCTTTGAGGTTAATATTATTTGTTCTTGCTCTGGCAGGGGGATTGGACTAGATGATCTCTTGAGGTTCCTTCCAATCCCTGACATTCTGTGATTCTGTGATTATCTGTGGATCTAGGCACTGTACTGGGAGGAGAGACAATACAGAGCAGAGCACAGTCATGAAGCAAACACATTGTCACTTGGCACAATCAAGTGTTGTTGTTTTTAAGCTGTTTAAGATCTAATGAGTTACAATAATGAAGCTGTAAGAGCTCTGGCACATGGCTCATCACAGTTTAGTCTGTTCATGATCAAGGGCAGCCTTCTGGCCAGCAGGGATAGAGTATTATAAAGAATTTTTTAAATGGAGAAACAAAAAGGAACAATAGATAGGAACAAGAGGCTTGCTCACTGCCAACAGCAATTAAAACATACACATGTTTTGTATGTATATTTTGCATACATCCCCTTGATGGCATGGTTATTTTTTTCCTGGCATTTATTTTGGATAAACTGGCTTATATGCATTTACTTCATGGAATCACAGAATTGTCTAGGTTGAAAGCCTTTAAGATCATCAGGTCCAACCATCAACCTAGCACTGGCAAAACAGCCACTAAACCCATGTCCCTAAGCACCACAATTGACCCCTCTTTTAAATATCTCCATGTACAGATCCCTGCTCTTGGTCTTGTTGAATCTCACACCATTGGCCTCAGCCCATCCAATACTCTCATATCTGTGATAAACTAGGCTTTGTCCAACAAAGCGTCAGCTGATCCAGCCCAACAACATGCAAGAAGCATGCTACAAACTCATCCCAAGCGGAGGCGACAGTGGGACAGTCACTCTGAGCATCATGAACTGCTCTTTGTGAGCACCCACTTCCTGATCAGGGTCGCATGAAGAGCCAGATGCCTACAGGTCTGCACCACGTCTGCTTGGAGAAGTCATGCACAGACAGCGTTGCCACCAAAACTAAAAGCAGTTGAGGACACTTTACCCAAAAGCCACATACACTGGAGCTCCTTCCATAAACACTGCCTTATAAGAGAAAGCCACAGTCTTCTGCAATGAGTGCAGGTGCAGAATTCAAAGAAACCTGACCCTGACTTGCTTGCAAGCTACTTCAATAAGCCTGCAATATCTTTGTCTCAGTTTAATGCAAAATCCATTAGCAGCTGCAGTTGAAGGGAACAGGGCTTTTCCCATAACCCCTCATATGTAACTTCTGCAATCAGTCATTTTTCCCTTAAATGCTGATACCATCATCAAATGCTTCTTCTGGAAGAAAAATAGATCAGCATTTCATAAAGCCTGGTACAAACTCACCGAGCAGAGGTGAAAAGCAGCCCTCTATCAAAATCTTTCCTGATGAAACCACATTCATGAGTAGGGGGTAAAATGTGGCAAGATAAAACAGTTTTTCAGGATATCTGTTAAATCTACACTTCCTGAGAATCAAAAGTAGTAAACAGCGTAAAAGACAGGTGCAGAACCTCACAGTATGGGTAATTAGTGCCACCCTCTTTGGTACTGCATGGATGTATCTGATTGTTACTCACTGGCTCTAACAAGTTCACAGATTAATATTTCATTTTATATGTTATTTATATAGTAAAAAAACCACAGAAATGTAAAACCTCCCCCAAGCATTGGCAGCAGCTCTTAAGAATTCATGAGTACACATATCTTTACTCCAGAACAAGCTGGGGTTTACAACAGAATTAAAAAATAAAAAAACAACAAACCAAACCAAACAAAAAACATCCAACCAAAAAAGTACTATTTCCTACTCACACTCCACTACAGAGCAGTGAAGTACAAGTGCCATCAGGCTACAATGAACAGTCAGAAACTGCACCATGGAGCCATTTTCTCAGACAAACCAGGCTCCTCCAAAGTAAGCATTTTGTGACTGCATCTGATCATGTAAAATGCTATTTTCCATTCATAGAATCATAGAATAGTTTGGGTTGCAAGGGACCTTAAAGATCATCTAGTTCCAACCCCCCTGCCATAAGCAGGGACACCTCCCACTGGATCAGGTTGCTCAGTGCTTTGTCCAATCTGGCCTTAAACACCCCCAGAGAGGGGGCATCCACAACCTTTCCGGGCAACCTGTTCCAGTGTCTCACTGCCCTCACTGTAAAGAACTTCTTTCTTTTATCTAGCCTGAATTCAATGATAGATGGAGTTGCAAGCAGCACAGAAGTAATTGTATGAGGTTTTACTGGCACATTATGGTACCCCAAAGTCAGAAAGCCAGACCTGAGGAACTACAGGCAAAGAGAGGATTCATTTGCCAATAATCGCTTCCAGAGCCAATTTTGTATTCTCATAATTATTACCTATCAAGCATCAATAATTCAGAATCTATTTCAAAACAAGCAACTCTGAGGTTAATGCTCATTGAAGAACAGGACTCAGTGAGCAACTTGAAAGATTTGCAGCTGAATGACAAAGAAAGAACTTGAAATATATCTTTGTATTTTATTTTAACCAAAGCAATGACATTCTCACATCTTCTGCTTTAGTCTTACATCAGAGATTTTTTATTTTTTGTTTTAAAAATGCAGTATGCACAGTACTGATATTCATACTGATAGAGTAATTTTAGGGTAGCTGGAAAAATAGAGGCAAAAATACACCAGAATTAGTGGTGATCCTGAAGAAGATTGATTCCCTCTCAGACTCCCCATAGTAGACAGTTTAGGGATCTAGGGGTGGGCTGAGAAACTTGTGTGAGCAGCCAGACTGATGCCAAGTGTTGGTGGCATGCAACAGAGCAGGAGGGAAACACTCTGAATTACAAAGTCATGATGTCAGCTTTCACAGTTCATTTTGGGTACAACACTGGCACATTGAAACTGCCAGTGGTACCCAGGCAGTCTAGTTTTAAACCAGCTCAGATACACCACTGTTAGCTAGAACAAACACATGCTCTTAATCCAGTTAGAGAGAACAAGACTAAGTATCTTAGAAATTTTTGCTCTATACAGATGCAAAGTGGCCTGAAGGCTGCATTTTCACTTGTTGTTTTCAATTAGAAAACAACAGACACACAGACACCCAGGAAGTCCCCTCTCTGGAGGTGTTCAAGGCCAGACTGGATGAGGCACTGAGCAACCTGATCTAGTGAGAAGTGTCCCTTCCAACCCAAACTATTCTATGATTCTAAGTGAACAATAAATCACAGTAAAGAAGGAAACATTAATTTACTCTCAAATTAAAAAAGGATTAACCCTGGGGTATGACATAATTTCAATCAAAATTAATTCTCAAAATAAGGACTGATATGAGGAGAGTAGTTGTGACATCTACTGCAAGGACTTGACATTTTCTTAATACAGAAGATTGTCACCTATGTAAAAATAGCAGATTAATCATACTGATTAAATGTGGTGCAAATATACAAACACTAATATGAGCAGGTGATACTGAAAATCTGTTAACAAAAAATAAAATAAGAATAGCAAGTTTCATTCAGGATTTCTCCAAACTCTATTCAGATAACTGGAAACAATTTAAACCCTAGTGCTAACCATTCCTGGAGTATCCTGCAACTCTAGCCTTTGGCAACACATTTGGAGAAGCACAAAGAAAAGGGTTGGTTCATGCAGCAATATGCCTAGAGCCAGTCCTGTTACACTAGTATTTTAACATGGTGCTTGAAAACTGTTATCAAGATGGCTAAGACCAAGCTGCAAAATTCTAATCTTGGGTTGCCAATGCCTCTTGCAGAAAGAGGTAGAGACTTAATTAATTCTTAATTTTTTTATGTTAAAGTCTCACTTTGAGCTGCTAGCTACTAAAAGCCAGTAAATATGAGTAGGGTCTAGGAAAGGCAAAGACTGTAGCCTTGTGATTTCTTTTTAGTACTCTATTGATTTCCTTTCAAATGACATTAGATTGCCCAAGGAACAATGAGATCCGCAACATGTATACCTCTAAGAAGCAGCTTGGGTATTTGTGCTTTTCCATGGTAAGGAATCATTCTTCTGCTCAACAAACTGGCACAATGTGGTTCTTTGCCAACCAAAAACCCAAGGGAAAGAAACAGCCTAAGAAAACAAAGCAAACTTAAACTTCATGCATAACACCTGGACACCAGAACCCTGAACAGGTGCACTACAAAGGACTGTTACCATAGGCAAAATCCACAAAGGGACACCAGCTATAATCTAAGATGTTTAATGTTTCCATCAGCAATTTCTGACATTCCCAACAATAATGATACTATAGCACCACATGGAATCTAGAACATCTTCTCACTATTTCTCCCACCTATCCCAGGAAGAAAATGGCTTCACACTCATGCTCACAGCAAACACCAAGACCGATTGGCCTCCAATTAGACAAAAATCCATAGAGTTCTGTCCCAAATCAGGACTTCGCTAAAAGCAGAAAAACAAGTGTTCCAGTACCAAGGCAGACACATGGCCCAGACTCTTCCCACTTCACTGCCTCCTGCTGTGTTAATAATTATAAGAATGCTGTTTCCTTATCAACCCATGTCTCTCCCTCAGATACAGTATGGATGTTACTTCTATATAGTGGAACTTCCACTCTACTAGCTGCTGAGCTCTTTCATGTTAGATTGGTAATTCATTGAAGTATGTAACTCTTTGAAGCTGTGGATACACTTGTTAGCCAGACCATGTTGTGGCACACTTCTAAGGTGTGTTGCTCCCAGGGGCCTTGGCACGGTGAGCAGCACAGATTCTTAGTACTTCCCAGAACTGTATTCTTTAACAAGTGTTCATTTTTGTCTGAACAGTTGCCGCAGGCAGTGAGGCAGATGAGCCTCCCCCATACTGTGCATGTTTATGTATAAATGTAAATCTTTCTTACCTTTCATCTGTGAATGATGAAACATCACCGGATGTCTTCATTTACTGAAAACCCACACACTGCAGTTAACGGGGAAACAGATTTCCACCTGGCATCACATACAGTCCTCCATACCTGACCTGAATTAATTTTTTATTGTAATAAATAAATTCAGAATTATTTTCACTTGAATCAGTGTGGCAATCACAATATATTGTAGTTAGTAAGTTGTACAGACAGTGAAATGTAGGAATACTGAGAAGTTAGGGCATTTAGAAGATTAATCATGACATTTTAGAGTAGACTTTGCATAGGCAAGTGTATTTGGGCTAGGAAAGCATTTCTTACCTGTTTTTACACCTCTGCCTAAGATGCTACCCTTACATAATGTGTTTTGTCTAAGTAATTTTGGGAAATTGCACACACAGCAATCAAGGCACCAAATATTGCAATAGGACGTATTAAAACAATAGACTGTCAATCATAACAGCCCCTTGAAGCATTAACCTTTTCATGCTGCCCCTTTTAAATAGATGGTGGAATTTCACCCCACAACAGCATGTCTGAACAGAGCCAAATCTTCCGCCAAGACAGAATCATCTCTACCTAGTCTGCCTTAGGATCAATAGTCGACAATGCCCAAGCAAGTTCTAGCCAATCTCAGATAGATCAAACACCAAGTACAAGCAATAGTGCAAACTAAAATTAACCTGACATTTGGCAAGAAAAAAGAGAAGCAGTGTCAAAGCCTCTTCCACACATCTACCTCTCAAATGCCACAGTGAGACGCAGTTTCAGTCTGTTCATAACACCACTCTGCACGGGGCTTCTACAGGTAAACTGCCCTTTAACACATCATCTACAACATGGTTAACTTTAAATTTTGAAAAGTTCAGTAATTGCTATTAAGTATTACTTGGAAGACATAAAAATTAAGGAGATTTACTATAAAATTGTGTAACATTCATGCAAAATGATCTGTAGAGTTCACTGTACGTGTTCTTGTGTCAGTGCAGGCTGTGCCATGAGAACCAAAGAGCCTTCCCTTATCGCATTGTATTCTGGGAAAGAGGCAGAACTGAAAAAAATTCTCCACTCCAAATCAGGATAAGAAGCATGATAATTTAAAAAAAAAAAAAAAACAGACACAAAAACAACCAGGAAACCCCCCCAAAACAGTTTTAGTAGAAAAGTCACTTTCAAATGAGAAAAATCAAATGGTCTATATATAAATATTGAAATATCTCATTTAATTTCTCCAAAGCTGATGGCAGTTAAGATTACATGCCTCTTTCAATGGCATTTCATCTATCTTCTCTTGTTTTAAGTTAGGTACTATGGCAGGGACAGAGATAATCTTCTCATCCCATGTTTATGCAATAGTATGGATCTACTACAGACACCCTTTGCAGATTCTCGTGCATTCTCCCACAGTTCCAATAACAGTCTGGTTATTTGCATTTTCTTTGTATTACCTTTGACCTAAGAAAACTGTCTCTAGTTGAAGTTTGTTCCATTATTCTCACAGAAGCATTCTGAGTTTCTCATAGATTGACTGACACAAGAACAATTATAAGATTCAGAAGCAATTATCCTCTATCATAAGATGTACTCTAGTAACAAGGAATTTTTTAAGGAATTATTATAAATCATTTAAGCTGTTTATAAAAATAGAACTGAAAAGAGTAATATTTTTGAACACTGAGCTACAATGGAGCATATTTTTAGATCAACTTGCTTTTTAGATATATGAAAAAAATCCTCTCAGTATTCCTTGCCCACACGTGAACTTGAAAATTTACTCCACAGCTTCAAGAATGAAGACAATAACTTCTTAAATGAGTGATCAAGATGATAAAGATTCTCAGGGGACTTCTGGTACTTTATTTTGCAAGCACTTTTTTTAAAGCACTGTAGACAAAAATAATTAATGAACAGCCAGTACTCTTGCTTATGGGATCCTTGTTGATCTTGATGCCAAGCCTTTTGGCTCACTTGTATCCAGCGCTGAGCTTTACAGTAAGTATAGCCTGAAGCAGGCAACAGAGGGTACATCAGTGTTGATATAATGGAAGAGAGCTTTTCCTCTGATCAAGTTCCCCTCCTGCTGCTCTAAAAGATAAGCAGCGGTTCACATTTAATGTCATGCAGTCTCTCTTCCATCACGTGTTTAGTTTCAGTTCCTTATTATGAGAACTACATGAACCAGCTGGAAGAAGTCCAAAGAGGAACAAAAAGGATGATTTCAGAATAAACAGTGTTCAAAGAAACAGTGTACCTGATTCGCCTATAGCAGATGAGAGGCAATATGGTAAATCGAGGCAAAGGATATAACAAAAAGGAAAGGAATTAACTAAACTCCATATCTGACCTATAGATGGCTTTCAATACAGGCTAGACATTAGGGGTGCTTTTTTCATCTCAGAGAGCTCTCATCAGCTATCTGTAGACAACTGAACTAAGGTCCAAATTTTCACTTCTTTTAGCAGAAACTTAGAAACCCACAGTATTTCATAGAATCATAGAATCATAGAATAGTTTGGGTTGGAAGGGACCTTAAAGATCATCGAGTTCCAACCCCCCTGCCATAGGCAGAGACACCTCCCACTAGACCAGGCTGCCCAGTGCCCTGTCCAGCCTAGTCTTGAACACCTCCAGAGATGGGCCATCCACAACCTCCCTGGGCAACCTGTTCCAGTATTTCACCACCCTCACTGTAAAGAATTTCTTTCTTATGTCTAGTCTAAATCTATCCCCCGCTAATTTATATCCATTGTTTCTAGTCCTCCCATCCGATGTTATGTTAAAAATTCCTTCCCCTGCCTTTCTGTAGGACCCCCTCAGGTTACTA
>VZTY01013648.1:91472-125748 GCA_013400935.1 Turnix velox
CATCCCTTCCTTCAGCTGTATCAACTGCACCACACAGCTTGGTGTCATCTGCAAATTTGCTGAGGGTGCACTCGATCCCACTGTCCATACCTCCTATGAAGATGTTAAATAGCACTGGTCCCAGTACTGATCCTTGGGGAACACCACTCGTCACTGGTTTCCACTTGGACAATGAGCCATTGACTGCAACTCTTTGAGTTCGACCATTCAACCAGCTCCTTATCCAGCGAGTGGTCCATCCATCAAACCCATTCTTTTCCAGTTTGGAGACCAGGATGTCATGCGGGACAGTGTCAAATGCCTTGCACAAGTCCAGGTAGATGATGTCAGTTGCCCTTCCTTTGTCCACCGATGATGTTACTCCATCATAGAAGGCCACCAAATTGGTCAGGCAAATATTTGTAGATACATTACTTGCAGACATCCACACTTAGAGAATTAAACCCATGATGACTTTCTGAAAGACATTTCCCAGGGAAATCATTCAAAGAGTACATATGCATCAGTGCTGGAGCATTTTGCCTACTGAGTACATGGTTTTTCCATCTCCATGCATGCTCAAGAAGTGGGACAAACACTTTCAGAACTATTGTAGGTGGAGATGATACTGCTGTGGAGCATAAAGATGGGCCAAATTATATCTCTTCTCATACTGTTTTCAATGATTTCTGTCATTCTGGTTATAAGGATGTACAATGGTGGTCAAGGATAAGTGAAATAGGTGAAAGATCAATGCAGATGAAAAAATAATGGCATAAAGTCATAATTTCCTTCTGACTAAAATATATGCACATTGGAAACTGTTCTGTTGGTTCAAAAATTGGAATAGAAATCAAAGGGAATCAAACTCTGAGAGCATTGATGCTCAGTCACAAATATTATAGTATGGCTATCTCAAGTACAATGAATAAATAAATACTGAGACAATGTAATGATTGTTTGCTTTCATAGCTTTGTTTTAAAAAAGGGGGCACGAAAATTATGTAAATGGAAGGAATAAAGAAAGTAGAGATTCTCATCTCCTGGAAGATGACGTATACTGAACAGTAACCATAGGAGAGAATATATTACAGTTACCTCATTGATGATATGCAAAACTACTAAGAAATGGTAGCATGTACTCAGTTGCTTTTAGCCAAATTGCAGAATTACAGAAAAAAAATGGATTCTCACTGCAACCAAAAGCCATGTTGTTCATTTGTGGTAATAGTTGTGTTGACTTCTGAACCATCTTGAAGCAGAACTATACACACTCCCTACCACCATCCCCTTGACAAAAAAAATGTGTAATTTCTTTTTTTTCATCACTTCAGATAAGACTTTACCAAAATGAAGGAAATAAAAAGGTATCACTTCACCATACAAAAGCACCAACCACTCACAGTACTGAGCTATAAAACTTGTAATGAAATGTACAGTCAGGTGAAGCCGCAGAATATGACCATATTGGCCACAGAAGGAGATGAAAGAGCTTGTTCCTCTCTAGTGATCTGCCAGCTTTTGCTAGTAAAGAAAATGAAAGATCCAAGATTAACATCTGATTATCTGGAAATTATCCCCCAAGTGCCTTAAAATATTTCAAGATAAACTAAAGGACATTTCTGAGCGAAAAATTCTTCCTGATTAAGGAATCAAAGAACACAACTAAGGATGGAAAGTGGAATTGCTTTACTCGATGAAAACTTTGTACAGTGCATACATCCCAAAGTGTTCAATGTTTTTGACTCAAAATCTGAAATTTTGTGGCAGCTACGTCTGTTTGAATTGCTTCAAAACACAGAAACCAAATAGTAAACAAGTGGGATTGAAGGCATTTTGCACTCCCACATTCTTCTTATTTATTAAAGAGCAGCTCGATGGTTGCAACAATTCCTAAAAATTGTTTTCTAATGATAACATTGGGTTTCTGTACTACTTTCTCCCAGCAGTCTCTGCAGACTAAAGGGGATCATAGATATGATGAATCCCTCAGCCCTAATCTTTCTCTGATTGCACAGTATCTCACAGTTTCCAAAAAGCTGCTGTTCAAGGTGACTTTTGTCCTTCCTGGTCTCCAGCAGCCAATATCTATACATCCTGCTAAGTGGAAGCCTGTTTAATATTCCTGTCAGTCAGACTTACTCAAACATCCAACTTCTGCTTTCCCATGCTGTGCTGGGAAGAAGATTCCCCTACTAGCTTTCAATCATACCTCTACATGTGTTGACAGAGAATAATTCTCTTTGCTGATACTGAGCTCAGCAAGCACAACCCCTGCCCTGACCCACTTTAGGGATCCCCCAAGTGAGGTCTCCTAGTTGCAGAAAGTAGGTTTGCATCTGCTTGATGCACTGTCTGACAAGTACAGCAAGAGAATATCTTCACTGCTTTCCCCGCCCCCAGCATTATTGACCCATTTTGTGGCATTAGGATTCTGTTTGGCTTTTACATGATAAAGAAGAGGGTGATAACAGTCAGGCATATGGCCATGCTTGCCTGTGCCCACCGATGTAGAAGGCAATCTTTTTTTACTTAAAAAACCCCCCATCCCTGAATTATCAAAGGCAAATTTGTGTCTTCCGCTAATTCTTTTGATCACTAAGTGTCTCCTGCAGCACTGCAAGGCTGCAGAAGCACAGACCAGGAAAAGTCTTCAGAGCTTTCTCAGTGAGCAGGCTAATGAACAACAAAATAAGAAAGCTCACACAGAGACACAGACATTGGTCCAACCTCAGGTACCTTTGAGACAGCAGCCAGCTGAAGACATCCTCTGCCAATGTGAGAGCTGAACAAAAATATAAATGCTCCAGTAGGGCTGGAACTTGGGGCTGTCTTAGGGGACTTGCTGAAAAAGAGATCTCCACACCTTAGTTTTTCACAGTTCTGGGCAGATTTTTATTTGAACATATCCACTTGTTTTCTGAAAATATTCATAGTTTCAGGGAATTTCTACTTTTTTCTCTCTGAAACCTGATATCTCACAATTTCACATGATGCTCCCTAACTTTTATAGTAAGAGAGACAGTCTGTTTTGTGTTTATGCCATCCATAGTCTATAGATCCCTCTCAGACCCTTTCTTGGTTGTGTCCTTTCCAGACAGAAGAGTTAGTCAATTCAGATCCACCTCTTGAGCAGTTGGTCCATACGGCTGGTCATCATCCTTATTGCTCTTTTTTAATTCCACAGCATCTCTTTTGAGATATGAAGGCAAGAACTGCTTGCAGCACTCACAAAGCTAGAGCACACCACAAACTTGTGCAGTGGCATAATAATCTTTCTGTTTTCTGTTTTTCCCTGAATACCTATTTCTTTCAGCCACAGATGAACATTAACATCCTTACAACATCAACACCCTTTCCCTCATGAATGGTCAACAGTTCTTAACCATGCAGTTGCTGAAGATGGCCTTACAGGGAAAAAAGATAGGGTTAAACTACAGACAGGCACTGCTTTTAAAAGCTATGCAGTTCATATATTCAGCAGTGGCAATTATTACAATAGCTTTTCTATTCTAGGGTGCCCAAAATTTGCATGGGTCTGCTTCATAGATGTGCTTACTTAAGGCTATAATAGCATGAGTTTATTGAAAGAAATAATATCTAATTAGAGTAGATAACCTGGCTGGAAAAACAGAAAACCTATCAGGTATGTTATCTTTTGATTAGATCTACCAAGTAAACAAACACAGTTTCTCTTGGTATAAGCTATTAAAGTAAACATTAATATTTTTTTGGCATCTAATACTTTGCAAAAGCAAATAATGCTTTAAAAATAAGCAACACAGTACATTTCACATTAAAAATTTCTGTGATGCCTAGCAGTGAAAACCAGAGAATTTAGGACTGTGTGCATGAGGTAGGCCTGTGATATAATAATATTTTTTAAATTACCTGATTTTAACTAGGATATATCTAAATTATCTCAGATTTATGTTATCCTTATGAAGGTTTTATGTGGAATGTGTCTGAACAGAGTGACAACAGTCACCCAAATAATTTTTATAGCATGTTTGACTCACATGAAATTATCACAATTAGCTCAGCAACTCACGGAAGTATAACTCACCAGATTGTGTCCATCATGGGCTTCTAGAAAAATGAGAGGCTTTGGTCTTTAATTACTGTCAGAGAAAAAGGGGATGAAATATTTTTTGTCCTCCAAAGAACACAGGAATGGCAGAGGATGCTACCTGAAAACAGAAATTACAGTGGGACTAGATAAAGGAATGATGACTAATTAGAAGCCTCAGATCACATGTAATCAAAGAAAAATAGATCTGGAGTGGACCTTGATTAGTCACCTAGTCCATCCTCCAGTTCCAATGCCAGATCAATAGTACTTACCATCTGTCCAGTATGTACTTAAAGACATCCAGTAATGGAGGCACCATTACACTCTCTGTAATATAAGGCTGTGCCTCACTAATGTTACCATTAAAAGAGCTTTTCCTCCTTGATGCAATTTAAGTCCATTACATCTTACTCTACCTACCAAGAATAGATAATTTCCTTTCTCTTTGCAATGGCCTTTTAAGTATATGAAGACTCTTAGCATGACTCTGCTGGCATCTTTTCTTCAGCCTGAATAACTCCAGCTCTTTTGGTCTTCCCATCTTCTGCTCATTCTTGTTGGCACATGCCTTGTCTCCTGTTGGTTCACGTATTTCTTGAGCTATGGTGCACAAAATGAGCTCTTCCACTGGTGTCCTATCAATGCTGCACAGAGCCTATGAACTGCTTTCTACACACCTTCCTGGGATGTTTACCCTTTTGTCATGAGAACACTTTGCTGACTCAAATTCAACTTGTGGCTTATGGTAGACTCCAAATTCTATCCCAGGAGATTACTTTTTTTCATTTGCTGTCCCTTTTCCTGAAATTGTGCAACTTTTTTTATACCTGCCTAGGTTTAGCAGGTTGCTTTTGTCCCCACCAAGCCGTACCTTACACTTTTTAGATTAAATTTGTATTTATCAGCATCCTAACCCCCCCTCCAACATGCCTGCATTTCCTCCCAGAACTGGACAACACTGGATTTAGACTCTAGAGGATCCTACTTAGTATATCTGCTTTGATACCAGCCATTGACTCCAACATGGATACCTACCTAGCTGAACCCTAGGCCTATAGCTGCTCTGCATAGATGATGCTTCCCTAATTTTTTATCAGAATACCAAGGTATAGCACCAAATAATCTAACATTACATTTTCACATGACTCAGTTGCTGTAGTAACATAAATGAACAAAACGTGCGTTGTTGTACCAGCTTTGTCATATCAAGCATGTAGGTTTTTCTACGCAAATAACAGCAGAAGCAATATGAGATTCCAAAGCTGAAAAGTTACTGGACAAATTGTCGTGGCTGAAAAGGGAAAATAATACCAGAGGGAGGCTCAGTAAAGAGCTGGCCAATCACACAGACATTTCAAGTTCGGAATCAGGGATTATAATTGTGGTTAAGTGACAAAAAGGAAAGGATTAGGTTGTACCCACAAAAGGTACTCAAAAGACTGAAGCAGAAAGCCAGCAAGAACTAGACTTAGTGCTTAGGATCTTCAAGTAAAGGAGGAGTTATTGAAGAAGAAAGAAAAGACAGGCACTAAGATTGATATGATTCCACCAGAATCAGTTATATGCTTTGGCACATCTCTTAATCTCAAGAAAAAGCTTAGGAGAGTTTTGGGCAGGAGTTACCCAAGAGCAGCAGGCTGCAGAGGCCAAGGAAGTGAGAAGCAGGTTCAGTTACACAGGCTGGCCAGCCCTGGGACACCTGCAGGAATAACAGAGGCATTCTCTGTGGCACAGGCAGAAAATATTCAAGTCACAGAGAACATCTGAAACTCATAAGGGGAGAGCAGAGCTGGCAGATGAAATGCACAGCACAACTGAGATGGTAAAAGAAATACTGAAAATATAAATGTGGATTTTTTAATTAAAAAAAGAGGCAACTGATACTAAGCTGCCAAACTAAGTATGGTTGACAAAGATTCATAAAGAAGACAGAAGGGAAACCAGAGTTAACATGTACAGGAGGCCAGTTTTTTATTGAAAGTATTGTTTATAAATTTTCGCTATTCTGTATTTTTACATTGTAGTTATGCAAATACCAATTATGGAAACAAAGGAGTTTCTGGTTTCAGGTGGGGCAGCTGGTCCTATTTTCCCTCTTCCTTGCTTTAAGACACTTACTGATCCCACAAGTGTGTTCTTATTTATTAACAACTTTTCCCTTCATTTGCTGACCAGGAAAGTGTGTGGTGCAATGTGTGAAAGTCCCAGAGAAGCAACAGAATATGAGTTTCTGCAAAACCTGAAGAACTAGCATGTGGAAAAGACTGTAGACATATAATGAGGAACAAAACCCAAAGTAAGAGACACGTGGGCAATTCTGGAAGCACATGAATCCCTAACCACCAGCTGTCCAACACAGTGAAAATCTTTTAACACTCACAAGACCTCCTTTCCAAAGTACTACTGCTGATTTTAGGGTTTGTGGTCATGGGACAGAAAAATCCTGGATTATGACCCTTAAACATCAGGTTTAATTGGGAAACAACCTACATCCTAAGGCAACAGAGAGGAAACAAGGTTTTACAAGTGAGCAATGCAGCAACATCAAGCATCTCACTTTGAGTAAACCTCACACTTGAGCAGACTTAAGCCGTGCATATAACTAGCACAATTTAATCAACTACAAAGGTACAGTCAGTTTCCAGAATATCTTCTAAACAGATGAGGTCAGTGAGATCCTTTAGCCAATCCCACTGGGAACTACAATATACTAAGGAGGAAAAAAAGTTAAAATTAAATTCTCTTGTGACTTTAAGTAATTTCAAAATCAATTCCAGTCTGTATTGTTTTGTTCTCTCTTATTCTGATAATTGAGAATAATTTTCTCCAGCACTGCAGTGCTTTTAACTGACTCATATGCTCCTCAATCATGAGCAAAGGCTTCCATAATCAGCAGCAAAGGAGCACTGCAAGTGCCTAATTCCTCATTCTTGTTTTCCCCAATTTCCTCTATTAAATTAATATTCATAGTTGCGTTTGGACACTACTCTGACATTTCTGAAGCAACATCAGCATGTCTGGGACTGAGGGAATAATAATTTTTTTTCTGTAGAGGTCTCAAACTCCCTCTGCTCAGCTAAGCAACTGAGAAGAGAGAACCGGCCTCTTGCACCATTAGAGGAGCCCTCTAAACTCGAGCCTAAAATGGGGAATAGATACTCTCGGAAATTCAACAGACCTGGTACTGAATGAACAAAATCATGACATCACACAAATTATGCTGGCTCTAAGAGAGGTGGTGTTGTTGAAAGACATATAGAAAAGCAATATAGGTCTGCTTCTCAACAAACTTTTGACCTGGAAAATTTACCACGTTCTGTTGGAAAGACAAAACGTTTAGAGTGGCCCCTGACTGTGTAGGATTTGCATCAATTAGATGCAAAATTCAAAAAACTTTAGCTGGGTACAGGGAGAGTACTTTAACAACATGAACAGTAGAACAGGAGGGAACAACAGTTACAGATACACACTTCAAGCACGTGAGTAGCAATCGCTGTACATCGTTATCTTGTGTACCCTACGCTTGGCAATCACAGTTTCATTCATCTCTTCCCGCACCCACCCCAGCAGCGGCACAGAAGGCAGGGTGGGATGGTGAGAGGTAGATCATTACTTCATCTGCATAAAAGTAACTGCCGGGTGGGAGGAAATGTCTCATAATTAGAACACGGGACGGAAATTAAGGTTTCTACCAACTCCGCCACAGACCGATCCCTGGCAAAAAGCTCTCCGGCCGCCCTCTCTCCAGCCGCAGAGCCCGGCGCGAAAAGGCGCCGGGCGACCAGAGCACCGAAGATCCGTAAGCACACGGAGGTGGTCTCAGGTGGCCGGAGGACCTTTGCCAGGCCTCTAGCCCCAGCCGCACACGGTAACTAACCGGGAGTGCCTCTATCCCGAGGGGGTGTCACCGCGGCGGCCTTCGCCCTCAGGGCGGGGATCCAGGACGCGGCCACTGACCCGCGTCCATCAGCCGCCCACCACCGCAGGCCGCTGCGGAGGCCGGGCCGAACTCTTGCCTAGCAGCCCCGGGGCGGGCGGTTCCCGCTGTCAGGCCTCCTCGCTCCCCGACAGCAGGTGCCGCCCGCTCGCCCGCCCCGGTCTGGCCTCCTCCGCGGCCCGGCCGGTCATTTTCAGGACCCCGCGGAGCGGGCATGAGGTGGGCGGCGTAAGCGAGGGGAAGACGACCTTGCCGCTGCTTTTTCCGCCCGCAACCGCGGGGCCGGCTGCAGGTGCGGGTGGAGGGGGGAAGGAGGGAAGGCGACCCGGGGTGGGGTGCCTGGCCCGCGGTGCTGAAGGTGAGGGGTGTGCAGTGGTACGGCCGTGGCCGCCGGCGATCGCTCTGCTTAATGCGACCGCCCCGGCACCGCCCATCGCCGGGGCTGAGCCGCCGCGTGTGTCAACACGGGGCCGCGGCGCCGGCCCTGCCCCCGGCGCCTCCCGAGGTCGCCCGGCGGAGGTCGCCCGAGCGGCGGAGGNCCCCGCGCCTCGCAGGCCACGTCCCCGAGGAAAGTTTTGCTGTATCTGGTGGCTGCCGACCCCAGTGGTCTCCGCGGGCCGGGCCGAGCCGGCGGGAGCACTTTCGCCTCCCCAGCGACTGGTCCCACGGCCGTGTGGTAGCTGCAGCAGCCGCGGGGGTCGCCTGCCGGTACCGGGAGTCTGAGAGGAATTTGAAAGTTATTTCAGGTACTCTGCTAACCCTGTCGTTCCTCTGCTGCTAACTTTTGGGGATTTGTGTGGGGTTTTTAAAATAATTCTATGATAACAGTGGTTTATTCTTTGCGCTTCGGGTGGGAGAACCGGCAGCATAAGTTGCCTTGCTCGGTTTGACCAAATCGTGACCGGCAGGAACCTCTAAAAGCCCCGTGATGCTCTCCGTTCCAGCTGTGGCTTTTAAGTTGCCGTTTGTCTTAAAAAGCAGTTTTCATTCGCCTCTGTTTTTGGAGCTGGTTTTGCAGGCATGTCTGAGTTAACGCCGGGCATGTACAGTTGTATTTGCGGAGCGGTGACGTTATTTTAACCATGTCCCCGGGGGAGGAAACTCAGCTGTTTGTACAGCACCTTCTGCAGCCCGTCCGGGCCCTGTCTGGAGCTCCCGACGCTGATTTGGTGGCTCTGATGGGGCCATGCAGCCCTTATGGGATGGTCTTGGCAAAAGTTGAGTTAAGCAAACCCATCCCACTGAGCAGACCATGCTTGTTCAGCAGCAGATGTGTTGAAAAGTCTCATTTATTGTGTCTTGTCCTCTTGGTCTGTGTTTGCAAAGAGGAGACATAATTCATAATTGTGGCTCTTAGGGTTGTGCAATTAACGACAGACTTAAGGTAGCAGTAGCATAGTCTTTTGATCTGTAAGGAAAATAAACCATTCAAGTATGTCTGGGTTTTCAAAGTGGCAGGGTATTTCCTCTTCTTCTGTCTCCTCACTGCTTAGCCTTTGCTGTAGAGCAAGCCACTATAACACTTCTAGTACTGTGAGATTTATCTGATGATATTTCATGGTGAGATTTCACTTCAGCAGGGTGTCCTGTAGAGAATGTATCAAAATTCAAGCATTTTGTCATTTTAGAAAGCATTTATTATGTCAGTATTAAACACCTTTGCAACTTTTTTTGGGAAATGGGGAAACGTTTTTGTGGTTTTACTTCCCTTTTCCTTAATTAGGCGGATTTGTCTTGAGAATTCAGAAACTTTCTCATCTTAATTTTTTCCTGATGGAGGAAGTCAAACCAGTACAAGCTATTTTGTCTCTCCACAAACCTACTTGTGTTTATGGTTTAAGTCCAATACGGTTGTTGAACATTTTATACTACTTTTAAGAGTCAGTGGTCACTTGGTGGTCTCATAATAAATCCTTACTGATTGCAATCATGTTAAAGAAACAGTCATTACTTATGAAGTCCTAACAGACAGAGTTCCACTAACAATATTTTTAGTCATCTGCAAATCAAACATGCTTTTGAAAATGTAATTTCATAATGTGAATGCAGAGAGAGGTAGGGTTTATTTAAGGTATGCATTTTAAAAACAACCCCCTTGCACTCAGCCTGACAAAGCATGAAGGCATTATCCAGACTTGACTCATCTGTGTAGACTGTGCATTTCAGGCTGGCTGCTGAGTTGAGCAACAGTCCACTGGAGAGATTTTACTGCCTGTTTCTCTGGGTTGTACCAGCCTTTAAAAGTATCGGTGGTATCCAGTCATTTGTTTGAAGAAAACTAGGCTTGTAGTCGTTGAGACTTGAAAAGGTTGGAGATTCAGTTTGATATCTGATGAAACTATGTACTGTTCAATTTTACATAGGTAAGTCGAAAACATTATGAGATTTTCCTTCTGAGATCTTACCCATCTTATGTGCAGATAGAAAGGAGATGTGTGACTTAGCTTGACTTATTTAATTACAGAAATCATAAAATCTTATTTGGTATTTTCTGCATCAGATCCATAACTTGTGGTCTGAATAATTACTTTTAACAAATAAATCTGCCTTTGAGTATTTAAAATCGATGCAGTTCTTTCACTCGTTGCACTTCTTTTAAAACTAAAACAGATCCTAACCTGAATTTACTAGCTTCAGCTTCCAGTCATAGATCTCATAATAGTCTGTATTTTAAATAATTCTTAATAAGGGGAGTGCTTGTAAGAGGGTAGTAGCAGTAAGAACAAGGGGAGAGGGTTATGTTAAATAAGGACAAGATTAGGAGACATGTAATGTGTGAGGCTATGGCATAAAACTCTTCTTTTTCCTGTTCTATAAATAAGATCCTGCTGCTTTTGTTGCTCTGTGACGCACTGTCCCACATATTGCTAGGGAGTCATAGACAAGATTTTTTTTGAGCTATTGGAGAGATTTCATCATTCAGTCATTTCTGTAGTGTTTGTTGCCATGGCAGCTAGCCAGCTGCCTTATTAGTGATTAAGATGGTGACACTTCATTTTTGTGTTGTGTGGTACCGGCAACTCTTACCTGAGGTACCGTAAGAATTAAATGTTGTACAAAGACTGAAGTAAGTTCATTCTATAAAGAATCTGAAATGTTTCTGTCCTTGGACTAAAGTTATTATATAGTGATGCTTTATATCTTTTATTACGTGGAGTTATGTTTAAAATGCCTCCTGATTTCAAGCTTGCTAAATATTTGTACTACATATTCTGTGACTACCATATGTTTGAAGCAAGACATCCTTTTGTTCAATGCACTTATATTTTAGTAGTTGGAAGAATTAACACATATTAGTTACTAAATTGTATGTTAAGAGTAGAATATAACAAAAGCAGAGGTGAGATGGTGCAACAAGAAACAGTCATTTTTTGTACCTCATGATCTCTAACTGTAGTCATTTTCAGTTAGCTCATAGATAGAAAATCAATTGTAATCTAGTCAAACTGCCCTCCTGGTAGAGTTAGGAGACATTTCTCTCCCCCTATTTTTTCTCCTTTCCTCCCTTTTTTTCTTTTTGTGGTTTCTTTACCTCTCTCTGTATTTTTTCTTCTTCGTGTGTTGTGGAATACGCAGCTTTGCAGAGTTGGAGGAGAAGAATACTGTATGGATATTTTTCACTGTGTAGCCAGGCATCTTTAGATGGTTTTGTGCAGCAGCTTGAGGCTCTGTCAAAAAGTATGTTACTTACCATGTTGTTTAGTGATGAGCATAAATTGAGGAAGGTTTTCATAACCTTGGGGCTTTCTGCTTAGATGAACTAGGCATTTCTCTTTTACCCATCAGCACTGATTACTTCAGGGTAGATCACTTTTTTTGTGTAAAGGACTGAGCTTGCTCTATCAAAAATTCAAACTGTATTTTTCTTAGTATGAAGTGCTGGGCTTCACATTGACTTTCCCGTTCTGCCAGGATATTCTATTCCTCAGTTAAGGAATTATTTTATTTTTTTTATAAACTCAAACTCTATTAATTGTTGAGTCACAGCTGCAGAATGAGAAGGTTTTGAAAAAGTGCTTTAATTCTCAGACTTGTACTTCTTCTTCCCATATGTAATGGTCTGGACAAGACCTTTTCAAAGTTTGCCCTGGGGAGTAACGAAACTCACCCTCTGCAACTGCGAGATTCGTCATTCTTCCAGGCTCTCATCACAGCACATGCCAGACTCCCTCTCCTAACTGACTGGCCTTTTTAAGGTTGTATTTGCTTGATTTATGATACTGGTGTAACACATTAAAATCTGATATACATCATCCTCCTCCCTGGGTGGGAAGAGGCTGGTTTGTGTGTATGTGCATGTGTGTGTATATGGGTAGATAGATGGAGAATAGAATGCCAGACCATCCTAGAGTCTGCTATCTTTTAAATGTCAAAAGCTCTTCTGTGCTCACAAATACAGCCCTCAATACCTCTGTTTTAGACCAGAGTAATTTGGTTCTGGGTTCTTGCAGGATAAATACGCCCTTTGCATAAAAGCCATACAAGATTATGCAAAGTATTTAAAATGTTATGTAATTGGTTTTCTTGAGGGTACTGTATTCAGGAGGAGAGATTTTACTTCACTTGACAATTGGAGAAAAGAGTGGAGGGAGAGGAGGGAGAGACAAAGCAGGACACCCAGAGGTTGGGAGTGTAGGAGACTTTAATGGATGTTAATAATCCTCCCAATGGAAGAAATAGTAATTTCTTTTGGTATGAAAGGAATGTCTTGGGGGGTAGTTGTAAGTTGCAGAGGAGTGCTAGAGATCAGGGAAGTGAGGTTGGAGGTGTTCAGCTGTAAATGTGACACAGGTTATACCTGAAAAGCTATCTGCTTGGTGCAAGTAGATGAAGCTCAGAGGCTAGGAAGAGTCATTTACCGATTGACAAAAACTGTTATGGGATTTCCAAAAGGACTATTTGTGTGAGCCAACTTCTACCAGAGTTTTAAGAAGTAGTGTGTTAAGTTGCAAAATGAATGAATTGGTCCAAAACTTTGTGATGAGTTGGGAGTGTCTCTTGTTCTGTGACTTAGATCTTTTATCATGCTTTGGTAAGATTTACTGTAAAAGAAATGGGCTGCATTTCATTCAACCCATTTCAATATCATTTCAATAAGATATTTTCTAGTTTCTCTTTGTGGACTCTTTAATATAAGCTGGTATCTATAAATCATAATCTCTGTGCTTTTCTGGTCACCATTACATTTGGTGCTTTGGCTCTGAACAGGTCTCTTCAATCCTTTGTCATGTATAAAGCTAATATTTGGACCACTGATTTATCCAGACTTTCCAGCACCAATGCATGCCCACATCCTTGATAATAGACACTCTTCTTATAAAAAGTACCATCAGTATTTTCATGGGGATCACCACTTTATGTAAGTAGAGGATCTAAAAGCCCCATAGTTTACAGCAGCATCCCCTAAGGTCTTTCCACCTGAACCTCAGATGATTCCTCCTTCAGCAATAATTCCAGTACATGCTATTTGTAATGCCAGGTACACCTCTGGAAATGGTTTGTTATGGCAAGGAAAGGGCTGTGATGTATGAGTGCCCAAGGCTGTGCACCTGGGTTCATGAGTTTCCCTAGGAGCTGCTACAGGGATTGCTGCTGCTGTTCTTGCTGCACTGCCAACTGGGCTTTTGCTGCTCTTCCCAGGCTGTGAGTTGGACTCGTTAGTGCTTCTGGAACTGTCACTGTTGGCATTACAGTCTGGGTTTCTTGAAGTTGTTGCTACAGCCCATACTTACTAATGAAACCTGAGTTTTCTCTTTCAGCTGTTGTTTCCCCAGCCCCTTGTTCACTTCTCTGCTAATAGCTTCTTACTATTTTATGGATGACAAAATTGCATGGAAGAAAAATTCTTGTTTCAAGCATACATTGATATGACTTTAATCTGATTCCAGAAAAGAATGCATGGCTCACAAATATGTTTAGGTTCCCACTAACTAGAGTTTGACCTTATTTCCATGACTCGTTCAAAGTTTTAACTTTCTTGTAAGTGAAACTTGGTAAAATTTGCTTGCCTGATAATTTAGGAGAATTTAAACTACAGATCTTAACAGAGATTTAGTGTGTGTTTGTACTATGGAACCACACAGTCTTTTTCAAAACTCAAAATAATTACTCTTTGCCTTTGGTAAGTTTTACTGAGCTGGGACTATGCGTGGTCTCTCCATAGTTTTTTGGTCAGTCTTTAGTGATGGTCTTCCATCTGATTTGTTTTGTTGAACTTTCAGCTCCAGAGTTTCATGAGGCTGTGATAGCAGTCTGTACTTCATACAGGGGTACCTTGTTGAATTTCAGACATGATTATGTTACAAGTCAGTTATCTTCTGATGTATGCAGCAGTCACAAGGAGACCTTAGGTAAGTAAATTCATCAGTGTGAAAAGCAGGCATCATCATCACCTTAAGGCTGATCTTTTTTTGCCATGCTCTACAGACTTCCATGAACTGTTTGAATCATTCATCTGCATTTTAGATATGTGCATCACTGTGTGTGTGGGAACTCTGGAGAGAAAACATTTGTGGCAGGCAGACTGAAAACAGATGCCTTCAACGGGCATTGTAAGTAGATTTTAGTTCATCTGCTGACAATAAATGCTTTTGTGGAAAGTAAAGCCTTGTCCCTTGATAAGTGCAAGATGACATTGCAAAAATAGGTAGTAAGGCCAAACAGGCTGTATTAGTAAGAGCACAGCCAGCAGATCAAACCGGTGATCATTTTCTTCTCTTTGGCACTGGTGAGATTTCATTTGGAACACTGTGTCCAGCTTTGGTCTCCAAAGGACAGGAGAAGACACTGACTTGCTGGAATAAATCCAGTCGAGGCTACTAGGATGATTAAGGGGCTGAAGTACAAGGAGAGCCTGGAGAACTGAAGTTCTGAGAGAAGACTAAGCTGGATCTTACTGCTGCTTTCAGCTGCATGATGTGAGGATATAGATAAGACAAAGAATCTTGTTTAGAGTCGTGCAGCAAAAGGACAAGAGAAAGCAGTTACAGTGAAGAAATTCTGGTTGGAGATGAAAAAAATGTCACCATGAGAATACTTAAAACACTGGGATGGGTTCCTGGAGAGGGTGTGGAATTTCCAGCTTCAGACAAGCTCAGAAGTGAGCTTGGAAAAGGCACTGAGCAGCCTACTATAGTTGACCCAGTGTTGAGTGGGGTTTTGTTGGACTAGCTGACCTCCTAGATCCCTTACAAACTAAATTATTTAATTCTGAATGATAAGTTTGGAATGAAGTCCTATTTGCATCTGTCATTGTCAGATCTAACTTCATGATGAGTTGATACTCCTAATTCTTAAAAGCAAAATATGAACTCCAGTGGCCATGAAAAGCTTATAATATTAATCTTAATGAAGAAATCTATGAAGATATTCACACGACTAAAATCTAGTTGGCTTTCCAACTCAAAAAAAGGAATAAAATAGTATTCGTAAAGCAGAGACTGAACACAAGGGAATTTGGTGTGAAATATTAATATTCTGTTTAAAAGTTGCAAAATTTTGAGCTCAGAATGAAATTACTTTGAAATTCTGAAGATCGGCAAGAACTATGTGAAATCCCTAACAGATCCTTTGTCTGTGATAAGTTACTAAACAAAAGTGGGCAAGCTTATTAATGTGTAAATTACTAGAATTTACTAGAATGGTGTATGTAGTTCACTTTGGGGACTTCTCAGGGATTTCTCCTAAGTTCAGGGTTACAGTAGATCTGAAGAAAAGACGTACCTAAATGGCAGGTAGTCAGACTTCTTTGCAGCTATTTTATTTCTGTTTATTTTTTAACTTGGATTTGCAGACACAGTAACCCACTTTTTGTAAGCTCTGGCTATTGTTGCTACTTGTCATGTCTATTAAAAGCTTCTCCAGAAAGTAAGAAATAATTGTATACTAAGTATGTCCCAACAAATCGTGTGACCATTAGTGTCCTCCCTGATTCTTAACTTACTAAATCTGGTTAAAAAATCAGAACTTAACATATTCTTTGGCTCTTTCATCTTGGTAGGGTGTAAATGGCAGGGCTGAAAGTCTTACAGAAAATCCACTGCTGGCAGCTCTCTAACAGAAGGCTCCAGTCCAAAATGACAACTGTAGCGTTGTTGTACAGCACAGGAATTGTCTCTCAAATAAGCATAACCCTGAGAAGCCATTTAGGGTGATGCTGAGTCCAACCAACACCTTGAACTCTGTCCAGGAACCCCAGAGATTATGGAGCTCTCTTGCCAGCAGCATGAGCTGAAACACAACCTGGCCGTGTCACTAGACAGTTTGAAAGGCTCATTTTCCTCTGGTGAGCCTTTCAAACTCTTTATAATAGTCTGTGGCACAGATAAAAGATGTTAGTTTGACTAGTTGAGTCTCTTAAATTTATATTTAAATGAAGAGAATACTTTTTTTTCCCCCCACATAACCATGTTAGTTTTGTTAGAGGATTTTCTTCTGACAGAACAAATTTGAATAAAAATACTTTGCTAAGCATGACGGCATATACTTTGTACAGTTGTAGGCATTGTCTGACTGGCCAGTATTGTCACAGGGAAAGTTAATTAGTTCAAATTTTTGTGCTCAGAAAGCATCCAGAGAGTGTGACTCATTTCAGAAGTGGGAAGAGATCAAATTTAACATATATCACTCAAAACTTTTATTTTTTCTGGAGTGCTTTCTGTCTATCTCAGGATCTCTGCTTTAATTCATAAATAATACAATTAAGAAAGAAATTAAGAAAATGTCTTCTGGTGATAATCTTTAAATGAGTAAAAATCAGCAGTACATTCCATGCTGCCTTGGTGTTGATGACAGCAGTTGCTCTACTTGTTGAGTGTCAGGGGTTTTCAAAATTCAGTGGCTTGCAGACCCCTAAAACTTGCTGGTAGAGCAAGTAGCTGATCTGCAGGTTGAATTTTCTGAAGTTTCTTTACCAAAGTGTGTAAAATTAGGAGAGACTCTTTGGTGTCTGTCGAATTTGAAAACAAGTAGCAGGTGGTTTTTAGTAATTTTCTTCTTTTGAGAATTTTTAATCTGGGAAATTCTCTTAATAACATAAGACATTTTATGCTCTTGCATCCCTAAAAAGGGCAGGAAGATGTTGGATCTCAATGCAGTTTTAGAGAAAGCTGAAAATACTATTAGACCTACATCTTGGTTTTAGTGGCAGCTATTATATTTTTCCCTTATATTTGCATTTTACATGAATTGCAATTTTTGGACAGGAAATTATAATTGAGGATGCAGTCCTTGTGGAGTGGATCTCGTGTGTGGCTGTCTCAGACAAGGGGGTAAAAGGATCCACCCCTAGAGTCATAGGCATAGTGGAGAAATTGAACCTTAGCTGGCCGAATTGGAGAAATGATCAAATTATGTGTGTCTCTCGTAAAGGAAAACATTTTCCTGATACTATTTACTGTCAGAATGAACATCTTCACTTCAGAAAGTGTGTTTCATTTGAAGAGTAACTTCTCAATGTGATTCTGATGGGTAAAGCTAGTGTTTCTGCAGTTGCAGCATGCTGCTTTATACTTCCTGTGCTGTTGACTGGTAAGGCTCAAGCCTGGTAGGCTCCTTATGTAGGTGGACTGTGCAACTGTAGATGGGCACCACATCATCTCATGATGAACTTCTCATTGTCACAGCCATTGGATTGATTTGGCCAGTGAAGAAGTACTAGAATCATAGAATAGTTTGGGTCGGAAGGGACCTTCAAGATCATCTAGTTCTAGTTCCTGCTGCTTCTGCTTGGCCAGGTTGCTCAAAGCCCCATCCAACCCAGCCTTAATCCCTGCTTTAGGTAAAACTTTGGGTTTTCCTATCCTCATGATTCAACAGTTTGCTCAGGTCTTGCATGGAGTCAATACTGATGGTCTAATGGGTTTATGATAGAAACTGTAGACCTTATTTTAAGGTGATGAAAATGTTTGTCTGCTTTTTAAAATTTTAAGGATAGCCACAAACAGCTTGGTCTTATTTCAAGAAGTGAAAGAGCTCTGCTGCTTTATTTTAATGCATTTGAATGTGCTTATTTTTCTACCAAGAAATTATACTGTATTTTGAAATGCAGTTGATCCTATCTAAATATTTTTTAAGGTAAGGCTATTTTTTTCTGCTTTTTTCTGAAGTGTTATTACTCATCTTTGTCATAAGATCAGTTTATTGGTTATTTTTCTGATTTCTAGACACTTTTTGCTAATCATTTTGTTCACTCTGCATGACTGTAGAGAGGTAGTGGGTTTTTTTTTGTTTTATGACTCTGTGTAGAGAACAGTCTAGAGCCCTGCATAATTTATTACTGGTGGTTTAGCATAAAGTTCTGCAATAAAGGATGATTCAATGGTTTAATGGGAGAAGTTGTCTTTCTTGATTGCTGCAATGACACCTCTTGAGTTACAGGATGACCATTTTTTATGTTTGCATAAAACAATTTCTTTTTAAGTAAGGCTTTGTTTTCAGTGTGTTTGAAACAAGAAGTGTTGACAGGAATTAGCAACGTTTTTTTTTAAGTTTCATTCTTTCCCTTTATAGTAGTGTTTCCCTAATATCTTCAGCCTCCACTGTCTGAGTTTCCCATCTGCTCCAGCTCTCCCTCCTCCCATCTGCTCCAGCTCTCCCTCCCTTGGTCTTTCTGATCCTCCCATGCATCCCATGCATGCTTTTCATACCAAACTGGGCATCGGGGGCCATGGAACACTCCTTTCCACCCCTCACCCAGCTTAGAGGTTCATTGGGATTCCCGTCTCTCTGCAGAATCCCATCACTTTGCTGTTTGCCACAGGGTCCCTGAGTTAGCCTGTCACCTCCAGCCAAGTCATGATTCTGTGCTTTTTAATCCAGCGATGTTAGGGACCTAATGAGCAGTATGCACAACGTGCGGTCTCCAAGAGCCACAAAAATAGGTGTTTGTAACTTAGAGATCTTACAAGACCAGAACTCTGAAGAGCTCTTACTTGTGCTGTATTTTGCTAACTGGATTTGGCTTACTCTTTGTATTTTAGATATGGTAATAGGAGATGGTTTATTTAGGTAGTCAGATTACTGGATTTGGGGGTTTTAGCACAAGATATAGAGACCTCTTAGTTCACTCACACTGTGCCTCTGGTGATGCTATTACAGCCCATCACAGATGTTTATCTTACTAAGGTTTCTTTGTTGACCTCATCATTCTCAGTGCAAAGCCTTGTGCACTGGTTAAACCTTAATATGAAAGGTTTTCTGTCAAAGAATAATGGAGCTGTAGAATACTTTGGACTGGTAGGGACCTTTAAATGTCATTCCAGGCCCTCCTGCAATAAGCAGGGTCATCTTCCAGTAGATCAGGTTGCCATTGCTACCATAATGATCTGATACCCTGTAAATCCTGCAAACAGGATGGTCTGATGCCCCATAAACCTTGGGCAGCCCAGCATCTTTTAGGGGAGAGCTAAGAAGATGCTTCCAAAACAGGCAGCTGGTTTAAATACGTGACATTGTGTGGAAGAAAATGTCGTCTTAATTTGTGCAATCACAGCTTGATAGAGTATTCTGTGTACATTATATTGTCTAATTTAAGACTTCAAATTGTATCTGTTCTAAATTTGGTGATAGAAGTGCTGCAGCTGGTGTTAGGGTAAACATTAATCTAATCTGCAACTAAAGTTTAGACCTGGTTGTCTCAAGACATGCCTTCGGAGTATGGAGAGTTGGTTGGGATGAGGCAGTAAATTCTCATTCTTCTTGTAGAAGGGTGAGATGATGGAGCATGTCTTCCTGAATAAACTTCTTGCAACCTTATTTTTATGTCAGATTTTGCAGATAGATCATACATTTCCCTTGTTTGTGCTTGAAGAGCCCTGAGTACACCACTTCGTGCTATAGAGCTCTCAATTTGTTACGGATGGGTATCGCACATAAAGGGTATTGCACATGTCCTCTGCACAAACAAGCATTTCTGGTATTGCAAGAGAAGCACCTGGCTCTGTTTGGGAAGATGTTTTACTACTGACTAGCCAAGTGATCCTGCATTTTAGAGCAGTTCTTGGGCATAGGTGAACTGGACTAGGTTCTTATTTTGCCTACAGAAGTTTTAATATGCTTAACATTATCCAATACCAGCAACTGAGGTAGTCTAAATACCACAGCAGGGACTGATTAGCTTTTTCAGATCACTGCTTTTATTCGCTGTTTGCAAAGAGGCTTAATCCAGTGCTGGAGATCAGGCGTCCCACTGTGGGTAGCTTTCTCTCACTCTTTGTGTTCACAGTGGCAGAAATTAGTGAAGAGCCTGCTCCTGCCTCCCAAAATAGTAGTGTTAGTAGTTGTTCTTAGGAGTGTTCTTAGGCCAGTGTAGAGAAACTGTAGTTGGGGTTTCTGCTTTGCTGTTTAGTATTTGGCAGGTGTAATAGCAGGATGGTATGTGATTTCATTTACTGTGTTGAATCTCTTCAATATCCACATCAAGCTTGGGAAATTACTTAAAACAAATCAATTTGCTTTCTTTTTTTGTTTTTAAATCATAGTTCATGGTTCTCAACAGGTTGCCTGTCCTGCCAAGCAGGGGAATACAGCCTCCTCTGTGGTTCTCAATCTTGCTTTTAGTCATACAGTGATGACAAAGTTTGGTAAATATACTTCTAGTAGTCATTCAGATAACATTTGCAAATGTAGAATCCCCTCCTTTGTGCTGAGCTGTCTTCACTGGAGTTACAAGCAGTGACAAGTTGGATCACTTTTTTTTATCAAGCATGAAACCTTACTACTGTTACATCACTGAATATGTGTGCTGCAGGGTTTGGTGGGAGTGGAACTGCTAATCAGTGGGGGGAGGCATGAAGTGGATCTTGTATTTCTATGTGGCTTACTTCAGTAAAAAATGAAAACAGTAAAAAGCTAGCTATGGCCTAGCTCCTGACTTTTGTTCAAATATTTCCTCGTTGCAAAGAGATGGGAAGACGTTGGCATCTTAAACAGAGCTGTGAAATAAAAGGGAAAGGAGTTCTGTTGCAAATAAATATGAGTGACTCCAGAACAAAGAGAAGCTTGTAGTTCATTTCTGTCAAGTTTTTATGCCACTGCTTAAAAATATCCCTTGTTTCACATAATATTGTGTGGATATAGTTATAAGCAGTTTCACTTTCTACTAGAATTATCCACAAGTCCTGTGTTAGAGTTATGTGGAAATACAAGTTTATTACTTTTATCGACTGATGTTCAGAAGCATCAGGAAATTCAGAAAGCAGTTTCTGAATACATTTCAATGTTTAGTGTGGGCTCCTTTCATACTGCCTTGTACTTTATACCAATATGATTAATTTTGCTAATGAGAGAAGGGGAATACAGATAGCTATTGACAGATTTATTTCTCTTTAATATTTTTCCTTACAAAGAACTTACTGTCTTCATCACAGAAGGGGTTATATTCCATACAACTGATAGATTTTAATAGGAGCTCATAACTTTTACTACTTAAAAATAATTCCTTTCTTTGTTTCATGAAATAGAAACAATGAGGAGAAGCTGAAGTCTGCCCAAGCCAGGTGTTTCTTGTTGGCAGCCTGCTCCCTAATGACTCTGGCTCTCATACAGCAGCTGCCTGCTAGTCTCTTTTGTATGGCCTATTGTTGCTGCACACCCCTCGTTAATACACATGCTGCCCGGGGCAGGCCCCGAGAATGACATCAACTTGCTTATCTTGGAAACCTCCGAACCTGATGCAGGGTGGGGAGGTTGCCTTGCATCTGCCTGGCCAACTAATTGTGAGCTCTGCGGATCGTGATTGGCTCCGCGGCTGCTCAGTAATAGGTTAAGCAAAGACATCGTGGGTCCATCTGTTCGTCCATTCATTGTTCTGCTTGCTTGCATGAAGTCTGCAGCTGAAATCGTGTTAAGGAGTTGCTTCTGGAACAGCTACAAGAAACCAATGTCTGTGTGTTTTCCAGTGAACGTAAGTATATGGGCTTCTCTCAGCAGAAATGGGATGTTTCACCTCTCTGGTGTTTCAGTGTGTCAGTTTGAGTTTGGACAATGTAGCTAGCTTGTGCGTCAGTGGAGATTTGTATTTTGGGTATTTCTTGGAAAAAGAGTGGAATAAAAACCAGTTATATCTGAAGACTGATTACGTTGAAAAGTAGTGATATCACCTGGTGCATTCTACTTAGTAACTTCCAAAAGCATCGATGCTGGCATATTTCCAAGACTTTGAGAATGGTAGGCAGTAGCCATCAACAGAATGAATTATCATCTAGCCCCCTCGGGGAAGGAGAGGTTTCAACTTTAAGTTGTAGGTATTTACCTGTTTTTTTTCAAATAAGCTATTAATTAATTAATGACTGGTAGGAAAAGCTTTTAAGAAAAGAAATACAAGAACTTTTCCATTATGCCATACAATGGATGAAATTTCCTGTGTTTCTGCAAATAGGAAGAGCTCCACTGTGGGCTATCTCAAGATACTGCAGTGCAAAGTAGAACATTAGGATGCTCTCAGGTGGAAACATGTACCAGACAAAGATTCTTTGGTTTGAAAGCTATTTGTAAGTGTGTCACATCTAGGTTTACTCTTTCTAAAGTTTCTAATTTGTTTTGTTTTGTTTTATGTTTTGAGTTCAGATACTAGGCTGAAGAACATAAGCCTGTGTTCCAAGGATCCTATAAAGAAAAAATCAAAACAAAGACCTTCATATATTAGTTGGGAGGGAAAGAGAGCATATAAAAGGGTTAAAAAGAGGTTTGCATTTCTACCACATGCCCTATTGTGTGAACATATGCATGAGTCTATTGAAAGTTTTCAGAAGATGGGCAGGCCACCAGTTGCTGGTCTCCTGCAGTTCCAGTAGACATCTGTTGCCCCAGAGCATTAACCAATCTGTTCAATAGGACATCCTTCCTTTGTTGGATAGAATGATGCAGACAACAGCACTCACTGAAATACAATGGTAATTAAATACATAGAAACTACAGCAGTAGGTATTTATTACATATTCATTATTTTATTTGCATTGTTGCAGTATCTTTATCATTTGGATAACTGATACATTCCTATTTTTTATTATCTCTGTGCTCCAGTTTGTGACAAGTAATGACAGTGTTTCAACAAACTCCAATTTCAGTGTTTTCCTTTTTGTGTTTAGAAGACATAGAAAGTCTCTGTGAAAACCTGCTGAACTATTTCGCTTTAGTATGAATCTTCAAAAACTTTTGATAGTCTTTTGAGAATACATGGTTTCTGTTTCAGTGTGTCGTGCAACATGAAATTTCACTCCTTGCTATTTTCTCTGAGCTAAATTAGCATTAAATTTCTTTTCTTATGCTCAATTCTAAGTGGAAAGTATACACATTTAAAGATTAGATGATCTACTTACTCGCTCATATCCTTTTGAGAAATATTTCTGGTTTGTGTGAAGGTGAATTAATAGACTGATTATTGTTAGAGGTTCACAGAAAATAGTAATGGCTTCTAAGAAATAGGAAAATATTACATGCCTGCAATGTGGTAGCACAGTGCTCATGCAGACTAATACAGTTATGCTTCATAAATGTCATTGTCTCCAATGTCTGTGGTTTGGGCCTTTAAGAGTGTACCTACTGTGAGGTACTGTAGTTTTAAAAAGACTAGCTTAAAACTCATAAGTACATCTAAATTGGGAGTTATCTGTTTTGTTAACTATTTCATATATACAAATTGTTTTACTCAACTGTGGTGAGCATTACCAAAAGTTGAAGACATTTTTTACAAGAATTTTGTGGCTGTTTATTGTTTGTTTGGCTTTTAGTTGAGTAAGAATTTATAGCAGATGTTTTTCTTGGCTGTATTGCATTGTATCAGTGAACATACTTGAAAATCATATGTGTGTAATGATTGCTCCTTGTAAATAAGGAGTTCTGTCTAATCTGTTGTCACTCCTTGGATAAATGTGACTTTTTCTGGTTTTCATGAATTTCATTTTCCTTCATATGTAAGTACACTAGCATTTATTTTGAATACAAATTTGTTCAGATAGACTGGCTGGCATGTTGCTCTTCACTAATGAAATCAAGATAAAATAGTTCCAGCAGTGTTCAGCAGTGACATCCAATTTTCATGGTTCTAATCAATGAATCTCATAAGGGACATCATGTTGGGAGCTCCAAAATCTAGACTTTCTATGAGATTTGCCTGACTACAAATAAAACGTACAAAGTTCACAGATGTTATTAAAAAAATGTCAGAAAATAAATAGTTTGCGTGCAGAGTTTAGGCTAAGTGCCAGGAATAGTGTACTGCTTGCACAAAACTATTTAGCTTTGGATTTACAATGTAAACATAATTTTATCTACTCTTTAAAAGCAGTAGTATGATGAATATCTGTGGCAGATTTTAAAGCTGTTGCTTTTATAACCTTTTTCTTTAGTTTCTGAAAAACGGGAAGAGTTCTATGCAAAAGATGCAATTAAATATTGGAGCAGAATGGAGATTGACAGGAGAATTAAAGCAGATAGATGTGAGGCTGGTGACGTATATATATATTTCCAACAGTGGACAAAGCTGAGTTTATGGTCATTTTTCATATGCAGTTGATGTGCAAATCATCTTAACTAAGTTCCATATAATGCATAATCTTCAGACACATTCATATGCTAGTGACTTATTTGAATATGGCTGGAGGGTGTTACAATTGTGCTTGCACTTAAACTTCAAGGAAGAAGTGATTGAAGACCAACTTAAGTATTATTTTAACTAACACTTTAAAAAATCCTCTTTCTGATCAGTGCACTTCAAGCTTTGTTTATTCCATGCTGTTAATATTCAGCCATTCCTTCCCCCCTCTTCCCAAAAAACCTCCTCCCTCTAGTTTGGGTTCAATACTAAAATGACATTTCACAGTACATGGATTTAGGCAGTGACCCATTATCTCCCTGTGCTCTGCGGTGGCAGTACATGAGCCAGCTCAACTTTTCAGTCCAGCTTAAAAGTGTTGCCCATTAACTAGACTTCCTTGAGTCAGAGCAGATTGTGGGGTTGGTGGAACAATGATGTCGGGCCTTCCAGATTGGTTTGGCAGCTGCATTGTTCTCCAAGGGGAAACCAGACGCACTTAAGTCCTGCTCTCTTTCATGGGCTTTTGTTCATACCAAATTATTCTTTTGCTGTGCTAGTATTCATGATGGTATGTTAAAGGAGTGCATCCTAGCAACTAAAGGCTGGTTGCTAAGCAGCCTTGTTTCCAATAGGGGATTCTTGTTGGAGATTTTTTTATTATTTTTTTGTGTATATGTGTCAGATCTGTGAAGGCCACAGTGTTGGGTTTTTTAACTGTATCCTTTTATTGGGATAGTGTGATTTGTTACAAGCACAGTGCTATCGAGTGCATTATGTTAGTTAATGAATCACTGTAGAAAGGTTCATTTCCTAAATTCCCATTGTGTTTAATCTTTGGTGTTGCTAGAAATCCTAAACCTTTGAGTGAAGAGAAAGTAATAGTCCTTGATCTGGCTGCTTGAGAGCATTACAGCCCTGCTGCTTCCTAACAAGACCAGATCTAAACTACTTTGCCTCTGTATCTTGCTTTTAAGTTCTGCCCTGCAAGATGGAAGTGTGAAAAAATGCTTTGTTTCATAGTCTTTCCTCCATGTAAATTCTTATCTTTCATTGTAACCTTGCAGTACAATTAGTCCATGTGTCCCATTTTTTTATCTCTGAGAAATACTGCCGCTATAACTTGCTTTACTAAGCACTTAGCAAAGGTTCCTGTTTGAAAGACCAAAATAAGGGAAAGAAGTGTAAATCTGCCTTTAAATGTAGCTTGTGGGAGTAATCCTTGTGATGAAATGGGGATCTAATTTCTGTGTGACTATGGTTATGCAAAATTCCTCCAGAAAAATCCATGTGGCAAGTACATTAGTCCAGAAAGCTACACGTTTTCTTCTTCTATTCTTCCTATGTGATTTGTATGCATGTGTTCAGTTTGGATTTAGCAAAAGGTTTGCAGAAGCCTAATCCAAAAGTTGAAATTAGCTTTTAATTTGGTTGGCTTATTACAGTCAGTGCAAAGGCTTCCAGTTGCTTTATTTGCCATTAGATCAATCCATATCTCTAAAAGAGGTATGTTTCAGCTTTACAGCACTCTGTTGAGAGCAGTTAGTCTTTCCTGACTGAATTACAACATTGTAAGGGAATTCAGAAATTGTTTGAGTATGTTCAGTTGGTCTGAATGTATCTTTCAGTCTTAGCATGTCTTACATTTGCCTAACCAAATAATCTAGTACAATTCTAATTCTTTCTGTTCAACAGAGTTGAATGTATTTCATTTAGAAAGCTTTCCTATTACTTTTTTTGTTTTTCATTCTTACAATATTGTCTTAAGCTAGTAGAAATATCTCAATTTCTTTAAATCATGACAAGACTTCCATCTCTCAATGGTAAATTTACAGTGTTTACTTTCCTATTCTTTCATAAACCACTTTCTAGAATATTTAGGTGAAAGCATTTAATATGGTCAGAAAACAGGTGGCCAGTTGTTTATCCATATAGCTGTGGATGTGCTTTAGAAAAAGTTTCTCCTCAAGAAAGTTTTCAGTGTTTAAAAATGAAGTCTGTATTGTGTTTCTCTGCTAGAAGAGATTAAGTGCAATTCTGAGAAAGCAGCAAAAAAATACAAAGCAAGATGTGTAACCAGTTGCACTGTTTTTGTTCTCTTTTTAGGAATACGGGACACTCTATATTCAGGAATACAAGAAAAACAGCAAAGTGGAGTCAAGTACATGCAGCAGCTTCATGGGCTTGAAGGATCATCTGGGGCATGACTTAGGCCACCTTTATGTGGGGAGCAGTGGCACACAGATAAATGCTATTGTGCCTTGGTCAATGGCAGAGAAGCCAACGATGGATAAGGTGAATTCTAGGAAAGAAGATATAGACAAGGAGGCATCTGAAGAGACTTCTGGAGGCTCCAGCTGTGACTCTGAAGAAAGCACAAATTCTGATAATGATTCAGAAAGACTGAATAATTCTGCATCAGAATCACATTTGTTGCCTAAGACTCACAGGCAGCTGTGCCGATCTCCTTGCTTAGAGCCTCATATACTTAAAAGAAATGAAATTTTGCAAGACTTTAGGATAGAAGAGGCTCAGATAGCACCTAAGGAAGTTAAAAAGCCCCCTGATGTAGTGAAAGAATATCAAACCAAACTGGAGTTTGCACTTAAGTTGGGTTACTCTGAAGAGCAGGTTCAACTTGTACTAAATAAACTTGGTACTGATGCTTTAATAAATGATATTTTGGGAGAACTTGTGAAACTTGGGAATAAAACTGAGCCCGATCAGACTGTAACTAATGCTAACACTACTGTAATGCGTGAAGCGTCATCAGTAGAGTCTCAGAGGTCAGAGTCTCCACTACAGGAGGATGTGACAGAGGATGGTGACAACCTGAGGCCGATAGTTATTGATGGCAGCAATGTTGCAATGAGGTATGTGACCATGAAGCTTTTGCTTTTATATTCAAATGAAATAGAACAACCTTGTTCTGTTCAAGAACTCGTGTTCAGTGTAGTTGCCTGAAACTATAGGTTCTCTCACTAAGATTCAGGTTCTCTCACAAGCATCATTGTTGATCCCACAGTATGTCAACCAGGCTAGAGGTCTGTAAGAGTTCAATAGCAGTCATCAAAACTCTCCTTCTCACTGCTAGACTAGTCCTTAATTAATTTTTGGTATACATAATAGACCTTTAGTAGGCAACGTTGCTATGGGCATTTGCATGTAGGAGGTTAAAGCAAATTTAAGATTCCTTAAGATTATAAAATAGTGATTTAGAATTAAGTGGCTTAAGGGGTACTTCTCCTTGGTAGGCTATTCTGTAACTGGTCTGTCTTTAAAGTTGGTCTTAGTTATCACATTTGGAATTAATTATATTTTATTGACATTAATTCCTGAGACTACCATGCTTTAGGCTTTGACTTACATGCCCACAGAGAACACCCATACTTACCTACAGCATTCACCTATCTTGACTCCAGTCATCTTGGTGCATAGCAGCAGACCTGGGGAGGGAGAAGGTTTATCGTTCAGCGGGTATTAGAGAGAGAAGGAAATGGCAGAGAGATTCTGAGAGATGGGGATTTTATGGCTATATAAATGACCCAGTGCCAAATTGGTTAATAACAATTAGGTAACTCAAAAATATCCAATCACATCATGGTTCAGGTCAATTTTAAATTTCTGATGACTTGATGCGTTTTTCATTAGCTTATTAATTAAAGTTTCTGCAAGACATTTCTGGGCTAAAGGCCTAGGGGTTTTTTTGCTCTAATCAAGTTAATTACCTGTTAATGAGACTTTAAAATATGAAATTTAACTCTTATTTGTACCTATATTATAGCTTTTCCTTATTGAAGTGTTAGCCATAAACCAAGGATGTTACATCTTCTTAAACAGATTATTCTCATGAGTTCTTTCTACTTGATGCATCATTTCTAAAAATTTTGTTCAACCTGAGTTGTGAAGGAAGTATGTCCAGCTGAACAAACACTGTTCTGGTACTCAACCTAAGAAGTTATACAGAGACTTCTAAAATGCATTTGTAAATCCACAACAGTTGTGTGAGTGTTAGCTAGTTAGCACAGCTGAGAATTGGTGGGTGGACTTAGGTTCAGCTTCTCCCACAAACTGCACTAAATGCATTCCAGAAGTAGCTCCAGATCCATCAGTTTTCCTTAATGTTTATGCAGCTATTAGCATAAATATTTACAGCCTGACTTCCTATGCTCAATTTACTTTCTTGACCACCTACATAAAATAAGCCACATATGAATGCATGTTGTGCATGCTATTGGGCCTTAAAACAGATTGAATCTATTAATATAACAATTTTTCTGTATCCCAAGAATCAAATTAATAGATCTTTACTTGCTTTCTACCACATTTCATCACAGAATCATTCATTTTGAAGGGGACCTCTGCAGATCTTCTCATCTAAGCCCCTGCACTGAGCATTGTCAATTCAAGGTTGTATCAAGTTGGTATGGAGACACCACATACTCTCTGGGACAGTGTTTGAATGCCCTCAACTGTAATAAAGGGGTTTTTTTGTCTAAACAACATTTCTTATATTCCAATTTGTGCCTGTTGCCTCTTGTCCTGTCACTGGACGACAATGACAAGACAGTTTCTGTCCTATTTATTCCCTCCTCTATGTTATTTATACACATGGGGGTGTGGGAGGAGGCTGTGGGATAAATAGAGCCCCAGCTTCACCAAGTCAGACTTCTCCACAGTTCGTTGCAGGGAACGTGGCTGTAACCTGCTGTATATGACTCTGCTCTGGCAGGAGACTGGACTAGATGATCTCCAGAGGTCACTTCCAACCCCTACTGTTCCACAATTGTATGTGAGTAAAATCTCCCCTGAGCCTTCTCTAATCCCAACTCTTTCAGCCTTTCCTAGTGTGATAGGCTCTCCAGTCCCTTGGTTAAGTTTGTTGTTCTTCACTGGACCCTCTCCAGTATTGCCCATGTTTGTTTTATACTCGGAAGCCGCAAATGGCACCCAGGACTCCAGATGTCTCTCACCAGGGCTGAGCAGAGGGGATGGATCACATCCCCTGACCTGCTGCCAACACTTTTCCTTCTGTGCTGCAAATGCACATTTCTGGCTTATGGCCAGCTTGGTGTTCACCAGAACCCTGAGGCCCTTGTCTTTGAACTTGCTCTCCAGTTGTTCTGTCCTCATGCCTGGTCTTAGTCTTCCCCAGGTCCATGCCTGCTATTTCATTCTGTTTTAACTTGCTACATTAGCTGGTCACCCGTTTCTCTACCGTGCCACTCTGCCTATAAATGGCAGTATACCCTTTTGGTGTACTTCTCCCAGTTTGGCATCCTCTGCAAACTTGTTGAGGGTGTGTTCTGTCCCACTACCAAAGATACTCAGCGATATTTCCCCCAGTATCACTCCCTGGGGTACACCAATATTGATTGGTCTCCAGCTGGATTTTATGCCACTAATCACAAACCTTCTGTCCACTTATCTTGCCCATACATTGTCAGTGTGGGTATTATAAAGACAGTGTTAAAAGCCACAATAACAGCATCCATTAGCCTAGTCATTTCACTGTGGGAGGCTATGACATTGGTCAAGTGCATTTCCCCTTCCTAAATTCATGCTGACTGTTCCCAGTCACCTTCACCCAGTCTACGTAATTTGATAGGAAAGGGCTTTCATGAGGATTTGGACCATCACCTTTTACAAGATCAAGTGGAGGCTAACCATCCTGTAGTTATCTGATTTATCCTTTCATTTCTTGAAGATAGAAGGATTATTTGCTCTCTTGTAGTCATCAGAAACATCCCAAATCACCACCCACTTTCAAAGATTACTAACAGTTGTCTCACAATATCAGCCAGCACCCTTGAGCACTTCCCATCAGGGCCTAGCAGCTTGGCAATTTCCCATTTCAGTGTTCCCTGATTTCTGCTGAGGGAAAGTCTTGTCCTGTCAGCTTTTCTTGAACTCCTGCACATCAGCATGGACCAATCTTGGCAGAAGTGATCTTTGAAAATGAGTCGCCTCTCCTGGGCACCTCTTCTCTCCAGAGTTTTATCACGCAGGATTCTCCTGAGTTAGCCAAAGTCTACTTTCCTGAAGTTTAGAACTTTGATCCCACTTTTTGCTTTGCTTATTCTTGGCAGGATCCTGAGTTCTGTGCCTTATGATATGAATTTTTATTTAAAGTTTTAAAAATAAAGCGAACTCCCTCTTTCAGTTGAAGAGCAGAAATGTGTCTTTTGCAGGCTGTGACTTGAGGAATTAACATTTAGTTTCTGTGGGATGCTACAAATCTGATCTGGTCTTTCATTAGTCTAGTTTTCATAGCATTGAGTTAATCCTTTTCCCGAATCAATTTTCAACATTCCAACCTCGTCCTTGAAAAGGACTGTGTGAATATGCTGCAGTATATTTCTCTCTTCAGCTATCCCTCTGACTATGGATGACCTAGGTGCTTATTGACATCGTAAACATACACCCAGATGTGTATGTTTACCTAACAGATGTGACAGACCTCCCAGTACCATTCAGGAGTGTCACTCATCCGGAGGAAGTGTGTGATACCCAAAGGTGCCTAACAGGCAACTAAGCATTGTCCCTGCACTTAACCATGATGCAAGTCATTTGGACATAGGTTTGCTGGTACCCTGTCTACCTATAATTTTTCCCACAACTGCAAAGGATGTTTTGATGCTATATGTAATTGACATGTGACAAATTAAGTGCATATGTATTTTAACAAATTAATAATTTAGCTGTATTAGCTCCTTCTCAGATTATGTCTTACTAAGTTCACTAGGCTTGATTTTGTTGTGGTACCTCGATTCAGGCATTCATCTTTCAGTGGAACTGACTGTCTAGTTTCTTACGTTACTTTAAAAAGTCACTTTAAGAGTCGATAAAAATATTTTTCTAGCAAGTGACAATCATATGAATAGGAACTTGTCATTGGCAGCTTTGAGTATTCTCTTTGCCTGCTTTGACCTCTGTCAGCTGACTACCTGACTCTTGCTTGGTCAGACACCAAGGCGAATGTCTGGCTGGTGTCTGCACTTCCCAGACTCCAGGGGGACCTGGAATTGAAACCTCTGTGGACAAAAGATGTTTTGAGAGTCGTTACAATTTCCAAGGTGTTTTTTCCTTCAAAAATATCAAAGTATCAGAGTAATTTGTCATGGGCTAGTGAAAAAAAATCCTGTTTGGGAACTGTTTAGTCTCCTTCATGTCAGTAAAGAAATCCATATTGAAAAAATAAAATCATAGAATAGTTCAGCTTGGAAGGGACCTTAAAGATCATCGAGTTCCATCCACATCCTACAAGATCAGGTTGCTCAGTGCCTTGTCCCGCCTGGTCTTGAACACCTCCAGAGAGGGGAGTGTCCACAACCACTCTGGGCAACCTGTTCCAGTGCTTCACCACCCTCACTGTAAAGAACTTCCTTCTTATGTTGAGTCTAAATCTACCCCCTACCAATTTACATCCATTGTTTCTAGTCCTCGCATCCGATACCATATTAAGAAGTCCTTCCCCTGCCTTTCTGTAGGACCCCCTCAGGTACTGATAAGTTACTATAAGGTCCCCCCTGAGCCTTCTCTTCTCCAGGCTGAACAACCCCAACTCCTTCAGCATGTCTTCATAGGGCAGTTGCTCCAGGACTGATATAAGTTCTGGGTTACTGAGAAATTAATTGAGACAAAGTGTTCCTGTGATTAGGAAATTAATAGAGCTTTAAAATTTTTAAAAAGGCATGCAGCTAGTGACATAAGCAGGGTGCTAGTCTGATGAGGATGGAAATTCTTATTTTCCCATGCTATGGACTGAGCACTGTTTTCTTCCCATGACATGACAAATTTAAATGGTTTGGTAACTCTAAACTTACCAGGCAGGTCTGTGTTGTTATTTTTCTTGTTCTTACTTTTCATCAAACTGCTTTTACATGGAAAGCACCTTTTTGGGTCCCAGCCTCAACTGTATAAAAACCTGTATGCGTATGCAACATTGTGGTAGACCAGAACTCTAGTATCTCTTGTCATCAGTGTATGTTTTCTGTAGCTGTCAAAGGCTGAGAAGACCATGTTTTGAATTCTGCATTAGAGCACACCAGAAGTCTTGCAACTGTTCTAAGGAGTCAGTGGTTTAGGAGTATATACCACAACTCATTTCAACATAGTCACTTGAAAAGCTAGTCTGGGGGCTAGAAAGGCAACAGAAAATTAAAATGTTCACAGCAGGCGTTTTACCACTTTCTACTAATTCTGCTAGCCTAGAAAGTATGATTGGTTTACATTCAGGAAGTCTTATACTATATTTTTCATTTAAAAGTAAAACCACTGCTATCAACAGGACAAATGTAAAAGTAGTGATAAAAAGAATCATTATGTATGGTGTGAAAGTGAAATAGATACTTCTTAAGGAATGTACTTTATCTTCCTTGAGCTGCAACTGGTGCTAGAGTAAGCATAGTCAGCAAGCACAACTACAGCAACAACTAATCAGAAGGACAGAAGTCATAAGCAGCAGCGTGATTTCAGATTTTCAACATGTGATGCGTCATAAAGCTGGTGAAGCATAAAGATCACAAAAGAGCATAACAAAATCTGCATGACAACAAAACAGAAGAATGAATTTTATATGCACATCTTTTTCACAGGCTTTCTCACTAATTTAAATTTCTTTGAATTTATGTCCACTTGGTCTTAGGCTTACATATGTGCCTGAAAAGGAGTGGAAAAAATGTGAAGATTTATACGAACTATAAATCAACTCACTCAGCAATGCAAAAGTATGTTCTGGATGAAGGAATTTTAATAGTCTGTATTAGGCAGGAGAAAACTAAGTCGCTGAACTGCTTGGTTTTCCCTCCGCCTTTAAAAATGTGGCTTGGATTCTAACCTGATGGAAAGAATCACACAAAAAAGTCTATTTCTTTCATAGAGGCCAGGATTTCATTCTAGAGATGTTTTCTCTCACACTTATGGCAATAAACATGCCATTACTAAAATGTAGTCTAACAAAACACTTGCTCTCTGTCAGGAATAAAAAGTCATTTTATCTATTTGAAGCCATGGAGTTTGTTTAGAGGAGCATGATGATTTCACTGGGATTTAGTAGCTGAGACAAGCATTTCCAGACACTTCTAAAATGGATTGCAATATAGATACGGTTATACACGATGTGCTGGTAGCATGAACAGTAACTCCTCATGTTGTGGTTTGTAAAGGAGGCCTTATGGTCCCCGACTGGGTGTCCTGATTTTGTTTTGTCACAGGGAGATGTCACTGGACCTGCCATGGCTGGAAATACTGTTGGTCTTTTTTTCTGTGTGTTCATTTTAAATTTGATAGATCTGTTTGCAGTTTGGTTTCCTATTTCTGGGAAATTAGGAAATACACGAAGATACTATTCCTTCAGCCAAAGAAGCACAAGACGAATTGTATGGTATAAAAATAATGCCTGGAAAAAAGCATTGTCGTGGATTTCATTATTACAGTGTTATTACAGTTTAATAGGGTAAAACATGTTACCATACAAAACAAGAAAGATACCATCCAGTGGACTATAGCTGTTTCTAAATAGAATATTGATTCTAGCATAGGCCTATAGGCATAGAGGATGGACTTGTAGTACCCTCTTCCAGCTAACATCTGCAAATTTTCATTATTATGGCCAGCAACAATCTTAGTATGTGGTTATGTTTCCAGGTCCTGCCACCAGAATCATTGGAAAAGGAAGAAGGATAGTTCGTCACTTAATTCAGATAATGGTAGTAGGCTCTTTTTTTTTTCCTTCTTTTTTTTTTTCCTTCTTTTT
>VZTY01013648.1:125764-143803 GCA_013400935.1 Turnix velox
TTTTTTTTTTTTTTCTTTCCTTTTTTTTTTTTTTTCCTTTCTTTTTTTTTTTCCTTCTTTTTTTTTTCTTCCTTAATTTGGGGTCTGTGACCTTCAACGCATCCTCTGCTGAGGTTGGTACTTTGTGAGAGGTATTAGCCCCGACTTGTTCTCTCTAAAGACGTAGACACAAGTGAAAATGTACCCCATCTCCTTCTCAGGATTGTGGAATCTGCACGTTGTTTCAAACTTGATCTTAGTTTTACTGTGTCATTTCATCCACTGCACAGTTATTCAAGCTCCTCCTAACTATCATGAAACATATGGTGGTGCTGTGTTCTAGAAAGCTGGGCATAGTGGATACTGTAAAATAGTCTTACTAAAAAAAAAAAAATCACAAGACTACCAGAAAATTATTTATCTCAAAACATGCAAATAGGAGGAGCTTTTAGCATTCCTTTTGACTATCCACCATTGTATTGTCCCCTTCACAAATCACTGCATGGTGATTCCACCTTTCCAGAATGCAGATTGTAGCATGCCTACTGTGACAGGCTAGCCAAGTGAAAGGCAATGGCTTATTACTGTGCCCCTGTGTTTCTTTTGGTATGTAAAACTGTGGGGTTGCGAGAGATCTTATACAAGCTACTGAACTCCTTCTGTGTATGGAGAACCCAGACTAGTCCCAGAGCAGCTGTCTGACTTGTTCTGCAAAGTGTCCAGTAAGGAGATCCCAAAATCTGTGGTCAGATTGTCCCATTGATCAGTAAGGAAGCGTTTTTCTAACACGTTAACTATTTCTTACACCAAGGAATTTTCTGTCTTTACCCTGCAGGACAGTGATGGTCAGACACAGCTAATGCCTGGGCACCCAGCCACTCAATTGGTTGCTTACTCCCTCTCACCTGCAGAATAAGGTAGAAAATAAGAGGAACAGAAAGCAAGAAAGCAAGAAAACTCATGGGTAAAAATAATGACAGGGAAATTGCTCACCAAGTACTGGTGAATGTGTATTCACCAATGCCAACCAGGCTCAGCTTAGGGAATTTAGCATACTTTATAGCCAATTAGCATAAATATTTAATTGCTGATTCAGATAATGGGAAGCACAAAAGACAAACATGAAAACATTTAGAAGTACAGCATCTATCCTTTTCTGAGAATCGCTTCATTCTAGACACCCCTCCTCCCCCTGTCATGCCTTTGGAGAGGCAGTGAGTACTGCCAGGGTTTGGGGTCAAGACATGCCAGTTTCTTCCTCTGCTGCTTTTCTATGTGCTCCACAGACAGCAGTCCTTCTAGGGTGTGTACCTGTTTCCATGGAGTATCTACTTCTGTCTGGCCTTGTTCTTTATCATTCCTGTCTCTTGTGTTGTGGAGCTGGCTGGAGCCAGGCATGCCCAGCATGGAACAATTCTTGATCTCACCGAGGCTACCTGCAGCCCCCTGCTACTGGAAGTTTTCTATGGACACCCAACAGTTGATGGCTGTCCTCTGTTTTCATTTCCTACTATTCAATGAAGTTTGCTTTGTGCCTCCACAGGCTACCTTTTTTCTTGAGATTTAAGTGCACTTCTCTCAGCCTGCCCCCATAAGACTTGTTTGACTTTCCTTTGGATTCCTTCCAGTTCCTCTATGTCTTTTGTAATATGTTATGCCCAGAACTGGATATGGAAGTTGGCTGAGAACTCGTCTGCCTTTAGAAAATAGCATAATTATTTCTCTTGCCTTACCTCACACAATAATTGCTCAACAGACGCGCATCTTTCTTTGTGTCTGATCCATTTCTGCTGGTCCAACCACAGCTTTTTTACTATACAATTAATTTGTCCTTCTGAAGTGCAATGCTAAGCAAATTCCTAGTTTTGTCATGTTGATTCTCGATAGACTCTCCAGTTTGTGTAATCTGTCTTGCAAGGTGCCTACCACTCCTTGGAGTCCATCTGCTCTCTCTTTCCCTGTTCAGATGGGACCTCAGAGAGCTCCAGCTGTGATCTGCTGCACAATGAAGCTCAGTACTCAATTGTTAGCATTTCCTAAACATGTTGCTCTCTTTCATGTTTGTATTTTGTCCCTTCTGTGTTCTCTCATCAAGTCGCTGTGGTGCTTGTTATACCCTGTACTTCTGGTTGGGTCATGAGGATTTTTAACACTCCCTACTTACATTTTTCCTTACTTGTTGAATCTGTACAGATGCTGCACATACTCAGTAGATTCAGTGTCCCTCTTGTGCACCATTTTTCAAGTGATGGAAATATCTCGACAAGGCTCAGACTGACTCCCAGTTGCCTTTAGAAACCACGGAGCAAGTGAAGAGAATGACTGAGATCCACAGATGGCTGTGTTCTGCTTGGAGTCATAGAAAAGCAAAATGATATAATGAGGAATTTTGTGTTTGTGTTTCAGCCATGGGAACAAAGAAGTATTTTCTTGTAGAGGAATCAAATTGGCAGTAGACTGGTTTTTGGAGAGAGGCCACAAGGATATTACAGTGTTTGTGCCAGCATGGAGGAAAGAACAGTCAAGACCCGATGCTCTTATCACAGGTAAGCTCTGTCAGCTTTTGCTGGTTTACTTGATGCTTTTAACAGCAGACAGGCAAGTGAAAGAATGTTACAGAAAGTGTCTTTGGTGTAGTAACTTCATTGCAATCTTCAGGAAGGGAAAAGATCTCACCAGGTCTCCTGATACTTTACTGCTTATTCCTTGGAGAATGTAATTGCCACTTTTTACACCCATGTGGCCTTGGCAGCAAAGAGGTTTGAAGTGAGGGATTTGCTGTGTGATCTTTCTTGTGGTGAGCAAATGCTGCTAGGCTGGCCTGTCTGCCAACCATCTACAGTGAGCCCACATCTGGAGTTAGAGGCCAGAAAGGGAACAGTCCTCCTTTTCATCATGACTATGAAGTAATGACACAGCTTTTACAAATTTTAATTTTTAACATGTTTATCTAGGAAAAAATAGGTGATGAAGAGGCATTTATTTTGAAAGGCTGAAGGAGTTGGGGTTGTTCAGCTTGGTGAAGAGAAGGCTCAGGGGGGCCCTCATAGTAGCTTATCAATACCTGAAGGGGGCCTACAGAAAGGCAGGGGTAGGACTTTTTAACAAGATATATGATGAGAGGACTAGAAATAATGGATGTAAATTGGAAGGGGGTAGATTCAGGCTAGACATAAGAAAGAAATTCTTTACTGTGAGGGTAATGAAACACTGGAACAGGTTGCCCAGAGAGGTTGTGAATGCCCCCTCTGTGCAGGTGTTTAAGGCCAGGCTGAACATGGCACTGAGTAGCCTGATCTTGTAGGAGGTGTCCCTGCCAATGGCAGGGGGGTTGGAGCTAGATGATTTTTAAAGGTCCCTTCCAACCCGAACTATTCTTTTATTCTGTGATTTCTTGATCAAACTGATTGATTCTTTGTGAAAGCTGGAAACTCATCCTCTCTTTACTCAAAAATTGAAGCAGTGGAAAATTTTGGATTAAAAAACCCTCTAGAATTCAGGGGAAGAAGGGTTGGGGTTTTTTGGTTTTGGTTTTTTATTTAAACATGGCAACCTCTAAAGAGGAGAAGATTTAGAAAATACTAGATATGACCTCTAAAAAGAATACAGAATTGTATTGCCATGATTGCCATGCACATTTTCAGATATCTGAAAGATGTTCACTTCTTTTCATTTGCCTGATTTCTACTAGAATTTACCATGCTGATGCAGGGATATGTATGGAAAGGTGCTGTTCTTCCCCCATCACAGCCATTGTACAGCCTTTCTCTTTCAGTGTAGGAGTGTTTGAGGTATGAGAAGACTGTTGGCTAAGTAATAAAGATTTAGCTTCTTGGAAGTAAATTGAAACATGTACTAGAGCTGTGGACAGGACTAGGAGTCCCAAAAGGAGTTTCAGGAAAGTAGCAATTGTCCAGTTATCTAGCAACAAAAAATCAGTTTGCTGTGTGTGGTCAAGGACCCTGAAAATGAGAAGATCAAAGGTTATTGTATCTGCTGTAAAACAGAGGCTCCTCAATGCTTTTTGTCAGGATGCAGAAAGCCTGTTTGCTGCCAGACTTTCAAAATAGTCTAATGCTGACACTCCTTTTTCAGAAATTTCAAGCACTTGAAATATGCAACTATCTGGAATTTTAAAAAAGTCTTAGGTGTCTAACATGAGGATGGCACTAGAGTGCAGGTATTTGTGAGAAACTTCTTGGATTAAACAATAACTTCAACTTTTTTATCATTACTTGCTAATCGTCACATGACAGATTTTTTTTATTCTTCATCCTGTTATTCATCATTTACCACATGGTGACAAAGCAGTTCATGAATACAAAAAGATTGGAATTAACTTAAAATCTTGGGGGTTTTTCTGCAAGGATATAAATTCTTGTATCAAATACGTTGCTTATATATAACATTAAGGCTGTATTTCTTCTTGTTATAGTTTCTTTTTTCTAGATGGAACATATTCCCTGTGAAGTTTCTTGTGCTACAGAACAGTTGAGTTATTTGAGATCTAAACTAATATAAGAGCATATTCTCTGTACAAGCATTATCTTCTGCCATTTTAGCTGTTGCCTGGCTTTTTGTTTATTTCTCTTTCATAGCTTGTCTGATCTGAGAACACTGATAGCTAGGAGAATCAACACTAGCGATATGTGCTCCAGTGCTGGATGCACTGGTGCTACATCCAGAATCTTATTTCTGACCCTTCTCCTTAAGCCTTTTTTCAAAGCTCCAGGTCCTACATAGGAAATTATTTTGAATGGGTGATAGACTGTGTAGGACAAGGAGGACTTAGATAAAATGTTAGACACACCTATATGAGCAGAATTAAAGAAAGATCTGTTTGGATTTGGTAAGACTTCACATATGTAAAATGTAAACTCTTTAAGGAGTGCTGTGTTCTGAGCTACTACTGGAGGTAGAATAAAGAAAACAAACTCACATTTGCTTTTGGTTACATCAGATGTCACTTTAGGGGATGCTGTTAACATTTGTAAAGAGCATGACTGTAAAGAATGTGTTTTTTCTAGCCCTTGTGGGCTAGAATTACAGAATGCATCAAGTTGGAAGGGACCTAGTGTCATCTAGTCCAACATCACTGCACTCTCTCAATGGGCAGAGACTTATGAGACAATCCCATTAATGTGACATACTGGAATTATTCCAAAAGCTATTTCTCTCACAAAAAGATAGAAGAGGTCTGTCTTTACCAAGGAGCTCAGTTATGAGGAAACCTTTGGCTGTACTCAAGCACAGCCCTCCTATTCACTGAAACATTCGGTAATACTTAAAACTACCTTTCAACCTGAGAAGTTCTTCATGAGCACTTTGATAAGCAGTGTTTCTTTTGAGTCACAGCACAATGAACAAGGTACCCTGTGTTAGTCTTAGAGAAATTGTGTGGAGCAGGTGGTTTTGACTTATTTGTGGATATTTTTGGAAGTATCGCCAGTTGGCTATTGATTGTAACTTCAAATATTTGGTTAGGTACCATCTGATAGACTATAATCACTTAAGACTTTTAGTCCTAAATTTTGTCCCAATTGAGGATTTTTTTCCTAAAATCTGGTCTTTGGAGATTAAGCAAGCATCTTTTCCTTTGCTTTCTTTTTCTTTTTAAACTTTTGATTCTTATTCCTTGTAGATCAAGAAATCTTGCGTAAATTAGAAAAGGAGAAGATTCTTGTGTTTACACCATCCCGCCGAGTGCAAGGGAGAAGGGTGGTTTGCTACGATGACCGCTTTATAGTGAAGTTGGCCTTTGAGTCAGATGGCATCATTGTTTCTAATGATAACTACAGGGATTTAGCTAATGAGAAGCCTGAGTGGAAGAAGTTCATAGATGAACGCTTGCTCATGTACTCATTTGTTAATGACAAGTAAGTTATTCTGTCTTTATACATGCCACTAATACAATCGAGGAATTAGTTTGAAGCCCAATACTGATTTCTTACCTTACACATTAGGTGCATGTAGGAAAGTGAGAGTAATAGTTGATCATAATCTTGGACTTCTAATTAAACATACTCAAACTCTGTTGGCAGAAAGAGCTTATTAACGATGCTTTATATATTATTTTTTTCCCTTTTGACGTGAATGCATATACTATATTTGGGGCATACAATGGTATGATATTCCAGTTCTCTTGATTTACTTGTGTGAGCATTCTTGAGTGCCTTTAGTTAGACTCCTTAAATCTAACAAGCATAGAAAAGCCCATGTTGGAATGACCTCCAGGAGGTTCAGCAGTGGTTCTGTGGTTCAGCAGTCTGCTTAGATCTGTGGTGTCTATGCTATTACATCTTTGTACATTGGCCTACAGGTATACTGCAGTATTGATGACTTCTTGTAGTGGAAAGGACTCTCTGCTCTGTCAAGCAGACATTTTAAGTGCTGAAATACTGATGTTCTAGACAACGAGGACAGTTTTGCTTAGTTATTTGAAGCATTCAAGAAATTGCTGTTTGAGTTGCTGCCCTTACATTGCTTTAGGATTGGGTTATGTGCAGTCCTGCTTTTCCACAGAGCAGTCAGCTGATATAGACTGAAAGTGCCCACGCAGTATTTTTTATGACTTTTCTTTTAGTCAGTACCTGCAGCAGAATGGTGGCCATTCAAACCAACTCTCAAAGTGCCCAGGCTTAAAAATGTCAGCATGGCAGTTTGTGGGACACAGACAGGAAGTTCTTGGTCACCGCATGAAGAAGATGAAAAAGCTTGTTTTCCTCAGTAATACTTGTTTTGTTTTGCTTTATAGATTTATGCCCCCTGATGATCCTCTTGGTCGCCATGGTCCAAGCCTAGACAATTTTCTTAGAAAGAAGCCTATTGTGCCAGAACATAAGAAGCAACCATGTCCATATGGTAATTTAACTCATCAGTTTTCTGATCTGCTGGGATGGGGGACAAAGCTCATGCTTTATTTTAATACTGACAGAAATAAAAGTTTTTAAACAGAGGATTTTATGTTTTTGTCATGACCTCAAAGTAATTGAAATGCTGAGCTGATGTGGAAAGTGATTTTTTTCATGTACTAGTTAGAGAATATTTCTGTCTACTGCTTGAACTAAAGGAGCAACTTCATTAGGCATAGAGCAGTTTGGATTGGAAGGGATACTTAGAAGGCATCTAGTCCAACCCTCCTGCATTGAGCAGGGACACAATCAATTAGATGAGGTTGATCAGAGTTCTGTCCAACCTGACCTTGAATGTTATCAAGGATGGGGCATCTGCTACCTCTCTCTGGGAAACCTGCACCCTCACTGTTAAAATGTTCTTCCTTGTTATCTAGTCTGAATTCACTGTCTTTTAGCTTAAAACCAGCATGCCTTGTCCTATTACAACAGACCGTAGTAAAAAGTTTGTCCTTGTCTTTCTTATAAGCTCCCTTCAAGTACTGAAAGGCTGCAACAAGGTCTCTCTGGAGCCTTCTCTTTTCCAGGCAGAACAGTTCCAGCTCTCTCAGTCTGTCTTCATAGGAGAGGTGCTCCTGCCCCCTGATCATCCATGTGGCCCTCCTCTGGACCCTCTCCAACAGGTCCGTGTCCTTTTTATGCTGAGGGCTCCAGAGCTGGAAGAAATACTCCAGAAGGGGTTTCACAAGAATGGAGCAAAGGGGCAGAAACACTTCCCTTGGACTTGCTGGCTGTGCTGCTGGTGATGCAGCCCAGGATACAGTTGTCCTTCTGGGCTATGAGCACACATTGCTGACTCACATCCAGTTTTTCATTCACCAGTGCCCTGAAATCCTCTTTGGCAGTGCTTCTCAATCCACTCATCCCCCAGCCTCTACTGATATCAGGAGTTGCCCTGACCTACTTCCTAGTAAAAACAGAGGCAAAATATTTCTTGAGTTCCTCAGGCTTCTCCTCATCCATAGTTAGCAGTTTGCCAGTCTTGCTCATCAGGGAGGGTAAGTTTTCTTTGACCATTTTTTTGTCTGACATATCTGTAGAAACCCTTGCTATTCTGTTCTGCTTCAACTGTGTCTTGGCCTTCCTGACCCCATCCCTTCACAATGGAGCATTCTCTTTAATTTTTCCCAGGATACCCATCTGCTCCTACTGCATGTGGATTTCCTTCTTGTCCTTTAGTTTGACTAGTAGGTTTCAAATCAGGTATGTTATCTCTTCCCTTCTTTTCCTGATTCTTTACACTTGGGGATTGAGGACTGTTGCATTCTATGGAAAATGTCCTTCAAAATTTGTCATCTCTGTTCCGCTTTCTTGCCCCTGACCTCAGGTTTCCAGGGGGTCCTATTACAGAATCACAGAATGACCCGGGTTGGAAGGGACCTCAAGGATCATGTAGTTCCACCCCCCCTGCCTAGCAGGGCCACCAAACAAACACATTTACTAGATCAGGTTGCCCAGGGCCCCCTCCAACCTGGCCTTGAACACCTCCAAGGACAGGGCATCCACAACCTCCCTTGGCAGCCTGTTCCAGGACCTAACCACTCTCCTAGTAAAGAACTTCCCTCTAACATCCAACCTAAATCTTCCCTCCTTCAACTATTGACTAACTCCTTGAATTTTGCTTTCCCAAAATTCTGAGTTCTGACTTTACTCTTTCACTGACTCATGTCCCTCAGGACTGCAAATTCTACCCGGGCATGATCACTGCCTCTCAGGCACTTCAGTCTGGAAATCCCCAAATAGCTCGCTTGAACATGTGACAAACAGATCGAGTATCATATCTCCTCTGGTGGGGCTGTCTGTTACCTGGCTTAAGAAGTTATTCTCTCTGTGCCCCAGGCATCTCCTGGATTGCCTACAGCTCTCCATGCTACTCTTCCAACAGATGTTGGAGTGTTTGAAATCTCCCTGTGGGTGACAGTCTGTGAGTGTGATGCCTCCTGTAATTGGCATTAAAAGGCTTTAACAATAGGCTCCCCTTGATCAGGTGGCCTGTAGTAGACACCACTCACAAGGTTTCTTTTGTTGCCTCAGTCTCTAATAAGCTTTCAGCCTGCTCATGTCTTTTCTTCAGAGACAGCTCTTCACACTCTGTACATTTCTTAACGTAGAGGGAAATCCCTCACTTCTTTTTGAACAGCTGCACTCCAGTCATGGGCTTCAACCCACCCAGAGTCACTGATAGCAAGTAGGTCATAGCTTTCTAGCAGCTCAGTGGCTTCTGGCTTCTCCCATTTTTTGCCTATGCTATGTGCATTGGTATGAGGGCACTTCATCTGGGCTGTTGGCCTTGTCATCTTCTTAGAGGGACAGCCCTTAATTCCTTTGAGCTATTTTCTTAATGTTTTCCTCTTAGCTCCATTTTCCTCAGGAGTCCCTGGCTGATCGCCCTGAGACTTTAAGCATGCTGCGGTGCAGCCAGCACATCTCAGAGCAACAGGCTCTGAGGGCTTTAGCTCCCTGTCCCTCCAACCTTGGCATTTTGTTCCACAGCTTGTCATGGGCAAGCCTGGTATTATCCCACTCCCCTCTCAAGCCCAGTTTAAAGCTCTGACAATAACCCCTACTAGCTTGGGAGAAAGAACCCTCTTCCCCGTTTCAGAATGGTAAATCCCAACTGACTCCAGCAAGCCTGTGTAGACTTTCCCATTATTGAAACACCCAAAATGGAGCTGGTAACACCGGCCACAGAGCCGTGTATTAATTGAGTAGGCTTTTATGTTTCATCCATTGTCACTGCCCTCAACTGAAAGGAGAGATGAAAAAATAACCTGATCTCCTGATTCCCTTACTAGCTTTCCCAAGGCCCTAAAGTGTTGGTCTGCATTCCTTGAGCACCAGGTACTGCTCACTGCCACTGCCTCTTTTTTCCCAAAATACAGGAGAGGAGATCTTAGATTTTATCCTCTGTTGCAGGAAACTGCAAGATTTTTCAAATTGTCAGTAAAGCTTTAAAAGAGGGAGATTTCCATTGCCTGGTGGTTAACAAATTTTGATTGAAGGCTTTTTTTTGATCTAATTATGTTTGTATTAATAGGGAAGAAATGTACCTATGGACACAAATGCAAATATTATCATCCAGAAAGAGGAAACCAGCCCCAGCGATCTGTGGCTGATGAACTTCGTGCCATGTCTAGAAGCACAACTGCCAAAACTACAAGTGAAGGAGGACTGGTAAAAAGCAATAGTGTTCCATGTAGCACTAAAAACGATGGCACTTCTGAGCTGAAGCGTGCCACTCCAAAGAGGCAATCGGATCCTAGTATAAGAACTCAAGTCTATCAAGACTTGGAGGAAAAGCTTCCCACCAAAAACAAATTGGAAACCAGGTCTGTACCTTCTTTAGTTAGTATACCAAGTTCTTCTGCTGCAAAACCCCAAAGTACTGCACCTTTAACTAACGGCCTTCCATCTGGAGTTCACTTCCCACCTCAGGATCAAAGACCACAGGGTCAATATCCTACAGTAATGATGGCAACCAAAAATCATGGAACGCCAATGCCTTATGACCAGTATCCAAAATGTGAGTCTCCAGTTGATGTAGGGTATTACTCTATGCTGAGTGCATATTCAAATCTAAGCATGTCTGGTCCACGTAGTCCTGAAAGGCGCTTCTCCTTGGACACAGATTATAGGATTAGCTCTGTAGCTTCTGACTGCAGCAGTGAAGGGAGCGTTAGCTGTGGCAGTAGTGATTCCTACGTGGGTTACAGTGACCGCTCCTACATGAGTTCACCTGACCCGCAGCTTGAGGAGAACCTGAAGTGCCAACACCTGCATGCCCATGGCCGCCTTAACATTCAGCCTTTCCTACAGAGCTACCACGAGCCTCTCACACGAGTGCAAAGCTATAGTCACGAAGAACCAAAGCATCACCACAAACCTCCTGTTCCCTACATGGCCGTGCATCTACAGCATCCGACAGTTGGTGCTCGCTCCAGTTGTCCGAACGACTACCCTGCATCTCAGAGTTCGCCACATTCGAAGACAATGCATCTGGGGAGAGCCCTCATGTCTACAAGAATAGACAGCATTTCAGACTCACGTTTATATGATAATTCTCCGTTAAGACACAGAAAGCCTTATTCTGGCCAAGATGGGCTGGGAAGCTGGGACAGGCAGAGTTACGGGACCGATGCCTATGGCTACCGCCAGACCTACTCCTTGCCGAGTAACCCCACGCAGCCATGCTATGAGCAGTTTGCCTTCCAGAGCTTACCTGAACAGCAGGACCAGACCTGGCGCATACCTTACTGTGGAATCCTTCAAGACCCTCCAAGGCACCAAGACACCCGGGAGAAGGTTTACATAAATCTCTGCAACATCTTCCCCCCTGATCTGGTGAGGATCGTTATGAAGAAGAACCCTCACGTGACGGACGCTCAGCAGCTCGCTGCCGCCATCTTAGTGGAAAAATCTCAGCTGGGTTATTGAGAGATGATGCATCTTTGTGGTGTCTAGTAGTTTTCAGCTCAGCTCTAGGGCTGAGGGAGGTTTGCTACAATAGCATTTGGAATCTCCTTCTCAGCAAGGAGGTTATATAGTAATCCGTTTATGTGAAATACTGTATCATGGAGTCTGTATGTATAGCCCCATGCATCAGAAGTACCAGATATGTTTTGTGTTCTACTTTAAAAAATTTTTGAATGGCTATTTTCACAGCTGGAGAATGTTCCAGTTTAAATTAAGATATATATGTAATATTAAAAAAAAAATCTGTGGTCTCTGGTTATAATATTTGGTGCATCAGGGGTTTATATGCAGCACTTTCTATCCTCATTACATGTTACTGGGGTTTTTTGGTTTCGTTTTTTTATCTTGCTGGATGTGTGTTCTTGGGCTGTGTGGTATTGAAATAATCTGCAGAGAGAGGATTTTGCTACTTCTGGTAGGCAATTTTCAAGCCAAGTTTTTGAACTTTTTACACCACCATAAATATGTTTGTTTGATTGAATTTTTGTGAGCTTTTCTGTGCTATAATCATCTATTTATAGGAAACAAAGATTTACAACAGCACTGACTTCATTTTTTAAAGTTACCAGTCAATGGTGAAAAGGGTAACAATATTTTAGTATTTTATAGGATGGCACTTTTCATTGCTTTCTTTGTTTTGTTTAGGTTGTTACCTGTTCTGTTGATGCGGTTGATTAATAAGATCAGATGCAATCAGAGGAGGGAATATTTTTTTAATAATTAATTTATGGTTGAGGTAAAGACATTATTGCCTGTTTTCCAAAGGTGCTGAGAATTTGCAGTCCCCTTTGAACCTCACAGAAACTGCAAATGTTCAGAACCTCCCCAAAGCAGGTCACTGTGTTAAAATTCCCACGTGTTGTTACCCAACTCTGCGAATTTCTGGTAATAGAAAAGAAGCCTGAAATTGCAGAGTCCTGTTTAGTTGGTTTATGTGTTTTTTCTTTTTATTGCTGCACAAGTGTACTGCATAAAATATGCTTTTCATAAAATATTTACCTGTTTTTAAATGAAATTAATTATCTCAATGCAAGTTTTGTATTTAAGATACTGTTTGATTTTTCTTGCTATTTATCAAGGCTGGCCTGAAAAGGTTTTGTGTGTTGAGGATATGCAACATTTATTAACTGCACTATGGTAATGATATTGTAGCTCAAAATAATAAGTTAAAACTTTTTTTTTTAATCTTTCTGTTTTGGTTGGGGAGGGGAGGGCTGCGGGGAGACAAGATACCATATGGACTCCTGAAGTTAGTTTTTTGGACTGTTGGATCATGTAGGCCTAATTCTTGCCACAAATAGTGTAGTTTTAGAAACAGATGAACCAAGTCTGTTTTAGTGTTAGTAAGGGATATTTCTGGTTTTAAGTCATGGGTTTTACTAGCACCTCATAAGATTTTTTATATATATATATATATATATGAATGATAGAAATAGATTTTGCAATTGATGTCAGATGTACTTATGCAGCGTAGTCAGTTGCCAACAGTTTTAGGTTTCCATCCATTGTTACAGTATTCAGTGTTAAAAAAAAATATCACTAGTTTACAGTGTTCCTGCTGAAGAGTTTGATTCACTTGCTGGAATTTAAAGTAGGACCCTGAAGAACCAGAAAGTACCTTTTGCTGTTGATACAAATTGTATCTTTTTAACTATTTTCTTTTGTAGATTTAGTAGGGATGTATAATTGTAACTAGTCTTTTGGGCAACATTTTATCTCTTATTTAAAAATTAGAGATTTCAGACATAGAATAGACTTTGGCAAGGAAAAGTAGGTATTTATTTGGGTGTCCATCTCAATTTCACATATTAAAAAGTAAAAAAGAAACTATTGGCATCCTCTTCCTTCTAAAATCTTTGTAGTAGGAGCTCACTAAAATAAAGGTAAAATGCTGCCTGAAAATTATGTCCAAGCACCTTTGAATACGAAGAAATTTTCACTACTTGTGTGACACCATGTGTTGCGACAAGTAGGGTTTGGGTATACAGTAAATGCTTCTAAAAAGCATTGTGCTTATAGGCATGTCCCATAATCTGAACCATGTTCAGGAAACCCATTCAGGATGCAGCGGCTTCCCCTGCCCCTGCACTGCGGGATCTGCCGGAGGGGCTCTGCACCATCTCTCCTCCCTTCTCTCCAAAGGGAGAGGAACCTCTTCACAGCAACAGTTTTTTCCCCTGAATTTGGTTGGTCACAGTCTGTAGAGTATGTTTTATCATGGAGATTGATGCAGCTCTAATGCTGAGGTTTTGGACTGGGAAATAGGTCTCATCTTAGTGTACACACTAAGATTTTTTTTCAAAAATTTAACTACGCCATAGTGTAGATGTAGCTGTTTTAATGATGTGGTTCTTATATTTGTGATTCTAATGGGTTTCTACATTTATTTTTTTATGTAGCAATTCAATTCTGCCAAAAGTTGAATTCCTTTAAGCATGAACATGTGAAAAAGAGGTGTTTCTTCTTTTTCCCTACCACATGAGCATCCAAATGTTTCCTGCCACCTCCAGTGGATCAGCAGTCATGAAAATGGTGCCAGGGGCTGTTGTGCTGCAGCGCCCAGACCTATGCTGTCATTGATGGCCTCTGTATGTATTTAATGCAGTATTGAATCCCTCTAAGTCTGTTGATTGCTAGAGAATACTTGTAGTAGGTTCTGTGCTTTGTCCTCAAGCACTGAAAATGCTTTAAAAGTTAAAGGGCAGGAGTAATTGGGTGGTTTTCACAGTTGTGCAATGATGTGCTAGTTCCACTTAGACTTTATGTTGGGTAAAGGAAGTTTACCTTGGACAAAATAGTGGCTTTAAAATTTCCTTGGGTTTTGCTGTGATGATAGAGAGGAGCTGCCTGTCAACTCTTCCACGCAAGGAGATCAGCCTGTATATAGAGAACACATAAAGAGGAAAGTTTCTCAAACATTAGAAGATGGTTCAGTGGTATTGTTTTTCAGTCTAGGTCTGCAGTGAAGGGTAAATACTTTCAACTTAGTCTTGTACCGCCAGTAAGGAGAGAATAACACTGCTTTGTCTTCAGTGCTTGAGAGCTGTTTTGATACTTACCAAGAACACCTGGATTTTGGATATAATCTCAAGTTATTGCAGCTACATCAGAAGTAGTATGTAGATACACAGTATTTTCAATGCACATTTATGTTAGGCAGCTGCCCACAACTGATTTGTCTACAACTGAGTGTTGCCAAAAGTATTCAAATATGTCCTATGGGTTCCTAATTTTGAATTAAATATGCTCAGGCTTTGACAATATTAATCACTTAGTTGTCTTCTTCAGAAAAATATCACTGTGTGTGTGCATATCTACATATACACACACACATAGTTGGTAAGTGCTATTAAAATGACTGCTAGTAGTCTGAGGTGAGATCAGAACTTTTCAGGTGTCATGTTTTTCTTGGTGTGTTTGAATTATAGCTCAATACTCCACTGCAGAACAGCTCTGGGGAGAGTCAAATGCCTCGTTTGATTATGTGACATCCAAAAAGTCAGGGGAGACAGTCTGGTGAAATCCTTGGAGAGGACTTCAGCAGCTTCAGAATATATGGCTTGTTGTTGAATTGTCTATCTTCTGCTGTGAAAATTGTAGCTAATGGTGAATTCTTAAAATATCAAAGCTATGGGTGTAAACCAGAGTTACCTCACAGGGAAGGAAAAGCAGGGATCACTCACCCCAACAAGGCAAGCACTGGGGGAACAAAGTGCCTTGGGTGGGAGATACTGAAGTAAGAAACTACCAAAACATTTACCAGTTTCATCAGGGGATGGTTTAACCAAGGTATTTTTTGATGTGTAAAACTTGAAAAATGAGATAAAATGCTTTCATGCTGTCTGAAGCATTTAGAAAAAATGCCCAACTTAGTTTGCGTTTCTACTGAAAATTTTAAAATATTGTGCAATTAAAGATACCATTTTTTAAATAAAACTCATTTAGAAATTATTTATTTTGATTTACAGTGTGACTCTTGCTAATTTATTCCTTGCATTATGCAGCTATGGTGGAATGCTGTTTATATTTTTTACTTATCAGAGGAACTAAAACTGCTGAGAAGAAAAAGAACCAATAGATTTAAACTTAAAACTCTATGGCCTTGTTTGTTTTTTGGTTGTTTTTTGGGTTTTTTGGTTTTTATAAAAGGGCTGAGGTTTTATAACTGTCAAACCCTGTGTTTTATATACTTTGTAAATTTTAGAGAAGTGTCATTTGAGGAATTTTGGTCACATTAAATGTGCATGTGCTCTTTGTTTAGACTCACTGTGTAACTAACCCTGAAATCACCTCTGTTCAGTGACTGTTCCAAGCAGCCTTTAGCTGGGTGATGTGAGAGATGGTCAGGCTTCATCTTTAGATGTTACAGAACACACCTCATGGCTTTCCCTGACAGTGGGTTACCAGGTGATACCCACAGGAGAGACAAAGCAGATGTTTGAACAGGCACTGTCACGTACCATGTGTTGTTCATAGTTAACGAAGAGGCTTTAAGTTTCCAGCTCCCATTTTCAGGTCTGAAAGGGTGGTCGTAACTTGTGCTTGAGGCTTTTATTCCTCCACCCACCCTTCAACCTGAGTGATGGCCATGATTCTCACTCCCTCTCTTAGGCTGAATTGCCATTCCAGACTCATCCTTCTGAGTGTTGACACAGATGCCCAACGAGCACAAGTGCTCACATGCGCCCATTTTACTGGTGTTAGAGAAGACCTGATTAAAACTGGCATGTGTGGAAGTATGGGAGGGCTGGGAGAATTGAGGAGTGCATCTGGAGCACAGCAGGGTAGCCACCTGCTCCCAGAGACAAGAGAGGTCTTGCTGGTGCTGACAGGATTGGACCCTGTGGGCTTTGGGGGCAACTACACACCAAATTGCCTAGATGTTTGATCACATCCATCCTTAGTGTCTCAAAGGTGTAACAATCTGCTCTGCACCTTGTAAAAGAAAACCTCTCCACTTTTTCTGAGCCAGCTTTTTCTTTCAGTCCCAACTGAAGTCCAGTTTACCAAGTTAGACAGGCTGGGTGGTTACTTTTCCATTATCTGAATTACATTCTTAATGAAACTGATGGTTTAAAACAGTTTTACCAGCATATTACAGAGGATCCTGCAAGGAAACAGAAATGCAGAAGCAGCAGCAATAATTGTGTCTTGTAGTTCCTTTTCCCCTCTCTTTCTCTGTACTTGTGTTGAGTAGGTAAGATTTAAATATTGTTCTGAAGTCTGCTCTGGCAAAACACTAGTTAAGAGTAATGTTTGTAGTAGTTGATAAAGCAATTGTCTAACTGCCTCTTCATTCCTTCCCTGGTTGTTCTGTATGATTTCTGTGATGTGACTACTCACATCGTAAAACTACCTTCTAAACCATACAAAGAAATCCCATGTACATGAATTTTACTTCTAGAGAAAAAAAATAAAGATTCATTTTCCTCATTGATGGGCTGCTTTTGTTTCATAAAATTATAATGATACTGATGACAATTGATACTGATGATGATGATAATCATCACCACCTCAAGAGCAGCATAGAAGATAGCAGTGAGTTATGGACAGCTTTATGCTCCTACCTGTACAACAAAAGTACTTACTATGGATAGAGTTCAATGGATAGTTTCAAACATAAAAAATAATATGGATTATCAGTTCATTTTTGATCCAATAATTAATATTTAATTAGGGTTCTTTCCCCTAATTTCTCTCACTGAGAAGAAACTCGGGTTAGATAGCAATGTTGATCGTTTAGTAGTAGAATTTGGATGGTGACCTGATGCTCATGGACTTGATCTCCTTTCAGGCAATGCAACACATCTGTTCATTTTGTAATTAGTGGCTTTGAATATTGTGGGATGGATAAAATTGAATTTAGAAGAGTTACCTGATGAATGCAAAAAGCAAGCAGGATCTGCCTGAAGCTGTGATAAAAAATCACTCACCAGAATACATGGAGGTTGTTCAATTGAGGGTTTTTTTTGCCAAAGTGTGATGCCTGGGTGAGGCCGGCACCAAACTCATTGAGATCCCTTTTCCTGCCTTCTCCAGCAGGCTGAGGGGGTGCAAGAGCAGCCCTGTGCAGCAAGGAGATAGGGATACAAGTGGAATGAGCAGTTGGTTTAAGAAAAAAACCCACACCCCAAAAGCTGTGTTGCCCTTCAACTGTGGTGATTCGCCTTATGCAGATGCTTCAGCTGCTGCTGCTTTCCTGTCCCCAGCCTGAGAGCAGGATGTGATGGAGCCTCCTCTCAGGGCACACTGAGGTGGTGGAGTGAAACAGAGAGATCACTCCCCAGCAGCTGGGTGGAAATACTACAGAAACATTCCTCCAGGGATTGATCCCAGAGCTCATCGTGGTGTGCATGAACTGTGACTGATCACATCAGCAGTGGAGCAGAAGAACCATAGGAAGCTGTGTGTCAGTAATTTGAGGGGTGGATAGTGCTTCCTCAGCTCCTGGGGCAAGATGGTCCCATCCCAGGACCTACCTGTGTTGCCCACACCACCTCTGGTACCCTGCTTGGCTTCAGGTGGTTCCTTTGCAGGCCCTGGTACGAGGCTGCTTGGTCTCACATTCACAGAATCACAGAATCACAGAATAACCCGGGTTGGAAGGGACCTCAAGGATCATGTAGTTCCAACCCCCCTGCCTAGCAGGGCCACCAAACAAACACATTTACTAGAT